>JAWZYV010018180.1:0-28977 GCA_038373885.1 Cheiracanthium punctorium
TAAAACTCCCCATGCAGAATTACATACACATTTATATGAGCATAAAAAGCATATCCCGTACAGAATAACATTTCCTACTAAGAAATGCAACTTATTATTTTCCAAATATCACAATAGATCCAAAAAAGATTTATAACATTCTCTACATTCTTGGAAAAAATAAATTCTCATTATTAAACAATATATAAAATACTTGGAAAATTATTTTCATCTTGCGATCGTGTAGCATTTTTTTGTATTTTGTTGATTGTTTCTTGGAACTTTGTAATTAACCTGTTATATTTATTTTTTTTTACGAAGAATACGTTTTCTTTGAAACTGTTTCTACACAAGAAGAAAGGAAAAGGTATTTTTAAAAGGTAGATTTTGTAGAAATTGATATAATTTTAAAATAAATAATATATTATTGTGCCAACGAGCTGAATTAATAAAACTTTCATCTATAGAGTGTTTTTAAAATTTAAAATATTTTACAAATATTCGCATGGATAATAGTTTAAATTTTGCAGTCTTTTTTAACTATGCTTTTGAAAATGATTGAAGTTAAAAGTTTTATGAATAATATGAACGGATGGGTGTTTAAAACATACACTATATAACTATCATTTTTATAAATTTATTAAAAATATTTGAGATACGATTAACAGATCATATATATCGATATATAAAAACGGCTTGATATACTGTTCCAGTGGCACAAACACTGAAAAGCAAATCTCTTGCCTTCGCTCGTATTAACTACCAGCAAGAAAGCCGTCGATATCGCCAATCGCGTGACACACAGCCAAAGATCTTTTTTGACACAGCTGGCTTTGATTTCGCTATCTTGCTAATAGTTATGCCGAGCGATGGCAACGGCTATACTTTTTGAACATCAACCAATCTGTACAATTGTTTTATATCGATGACTGTAGTCCTTTTATTCCATTACAGTGCCTTTTTTTTTTCAACGACGGGCACTTGCAATCCAAGTATAAGCCCAAATAAGGGCAGAAGCGTTGGACATTTAATCATGGAAGCACCTGGTCGGCGTCCGACGTAACCCCTATGAAAAGATGGACATTTTAACGACCAAGTCCAAGATGGAAGTCGAACACGGGGCCATAATTGTAGAGAGTGATGCGCTATCATGCAATCTGGGGCGACTCCATTCCAGTGTACAACTGTCCAGTTTTATCGGTTCGCAGTAGAACTAAAACCGTTCAAAGAAATGCACTTCCAAAAATATTTAAAATCCATACCTAAAAAAAGAATCATAAAAGTTGGATTTTGAAAATTAGCCATAAAGTTTGTTTGTGTGCGCTGGATTGTCAGTAAGTTCCAGGTTTTCCTCTAGATACATCTGCATACGTTTGTTTAAGAAATGGCTTATGAGGTTGACAGTATTTTTTAATGCAGACTAAAATATCATGGAATTTCTCTGTCCTCGTAAGTCGTAACCATATTTGTCATGGCCTTCGGTCTCGGTGGATGCGAGACGAGACGGGGTTTTGTATACGAGACGTAGTTTTGCAGTTGCTTTTGTAAAAGACGAGACAAACTTATTTTTCATTACTGTACAGGGATTTGTTCGAGACAAGTGAAAGATTTGCAGCTATTTTGCGAAACAAAGAAAATGTTTACAACTGTTTTGCGAGACGAGACAGTGGTATTTTTTGTCTCGTCTCTCCCTACTCTTTTCTTGTTTGAGTGTTAGCAAATTTATCAGTGACTTCTTAAAAATATATGAACGTTCTGACAAATATTTCGTAATTACATAATTTAAACAAAAAGAAAAACTTGAAACAGTATATTTAAAGCAAACTGATAAAAAAATACTGACGGAGATTATTTATTTTGAATCTTTTTCGTATGACGTACAGAATTGCTTGCTTTAAGAGAAACTTGAATGAGATAATAAAAGGTGAAGTAAATAAAAAACTCTGTAAAAAACACACATAAGATGTTATAGGTTAGTAGAGATAAGGTGTAATAAAAGGTGTTAAAAAATTCCATATGAAAAATACTTTTGAGATTTATATTACTACACGGTACCGAAGAAAAGTTTTCTGCTCTAAACCAAAATGCGTTTTGTGTATCTAGATTTCATGGGGTTTCTTGAAGATTAGATTAATTGTTTGAAATAAATGTAAAATATTATTTTTTCTTATCCTTATGATTTCTATCATAGTCAGACGAGATTGATACATTTCTTTCGAGGTTCATTGTAATCCTTTACAATGGAATAGTTTAACAAAGAGATACACGAGTGTTATCACAATTTTCAAGTTACTGATAAGCAGTGTAAATTGAAAAAAATCTCTTTTGATTTATTAGGTGCTTAATATTAATTAATAATTCTGTAAATTTCTGTCTGTAACAATTGTTTGATAGCGGTATTTTATGCCACACCTATTTGTTTCTTTGTCCTAATATTTCGCTCTCTGTTAGCACGCATACGCAAAAATATATTGGCATAATATTTTTAATTGATTTTTTATTCCTACCTGCATACCTGCTAATACATATTCAGTATGAATTTGCCAACGAATAACCACTTAATAGTTTGTAGCTAATATTTATATTAACAAGTTAAAATCCAATATTTGTATGTTAAAAGTACTAGAAAGTCATAAAATTATTGTATACTCAATAAATTTGGAACTATAGGAGTAAATTTTACCATACGTTTCATATTTTTTATTATATATTTATACATACATACATACAGACGTATATACATACCATAGCTCGCAAAAGTTTTCAAAACATATTTTTTTTATCCAAAATTTTTATGAAAGCCAAAATTTTCAATAATGTAAGTAATTTATATCTATAGTCATCTTCCCTAGTAGCACAACTAGTTCAAAAAGCGTTCAAATTACGTTGGAGAAACGTTTTTCGACGTTAAAAAACGTGTTTTAAACGTCTTTTGGACTAATTGTGCTAATAGGGTTACAGCTTATTTTTACACATCTAATATGTGTAAAAATTGTTAATTTAAAATTATCAAGCATGAATCGAAAAGTTGAAAACGGAAGTTTTGAAACGATTAAATTTTTCTAATTCTTCTAAGATTCTTAAAATGATCTAATTTTTCGATTATAATCTCTAAGTACTGATAACTAATATGGAATTCACTCTATAAAAATATTCTAAACTTTATTCTAAATATTCTAATATTCTAAATATTCTAAACTTTATTCAAATCAATCGTCTTAATGTAATGAAATACAGGATTAATTAATATGTTTCTTTTTTCCTGCTTTGAAGATTGTGCCAGGTCGTCTGAACATGGAATTAACTAAGATTTCTATGGCGAACCTAGGGAGTTTTGGCCATTCCAGTTAAAGATCCTGAAGGAATTCTGCCTTTGAAGAATACGTCTGTGTCTCAACTTCTCTTCAGATGTGCTCCCAAAAGGATTCAATTGGGTTGAGGGCAGGTGGCTGAATCGACCAATCAAAAATTTAAATTTTGTTTTCTGTAAATTAACTTTTCACCATTTTGAAGGTGTGCTTTGAATCTTTATTCTGTTGAAACATCCAATTACAAGGCATCTTTTTAAGAGTATAAGGCAGTGTGGATGCTCCTGGATTGTATGCACCTTTTAGGTTTCAAAGAAAAGTTAAATATAATAAAATCTTTAAAAGAAAAGAAAAGAATGCTCTTCCATTAAAAGTCTTAAAATTTGAAGATTAGGCTTTATTATTCTTCTGATATCCAACTTAGATATCGTGAACTTGTTTTAGAATTTTTAAGAGCAGCAATTACGCATTTTTTACGGTGTAACTACCTTTATGGTCTATATAAAATTTTAATAATTATCTTTTCTGTAGATTTCATTTTTAATTTTTTCTTTTTTGTAAAATGGTTAAAAGAGTACAAAGACGTATTATGCGGAGCCTAATTACTGATTATTGGATTAAATAGAATCCAAATTTCTTTAAATAAGACCTTTCAATGCAAGTAATGTATTTTCAATGAGTTAATTAAAGGTTAAACGAGGATCTTATAACAAAAGTATAACTAATTAATAAAGATAATATTTTGAAAACAAAAACTTATGACATTGCCTGTTCTTAATAAGATAATGAATGACGTTTTTTATTTTTATAAATGTATATCTCAATGCAATAAGGATAATAGTATAAAAATTTAATAAAATATTTGTAAAAGCTGACAGAAGTATTTTTACTATTTAAAGTATTATTATTATTATTGTTACTGATAATGAATTTTTTATACAAACATTGAGATGAAAGTTTATTCTACCGACTGTAATATTTTAAAATAAAAATTAATTTTTTATACTTATCTTTGGATAGACGATTATAATCTTTTAAGTACTGATAATTAATATGGAATTCACTCTATAAAAATATTCAAATAGGTATTATGAGAACATGTGAATACATTGTATGTCATCTTACCCTTTTCTATCAAGTAAAAAATCAGATGTAGATTATTCAAAATCACTGTTATTCTCCCCTCACCAACACGTGTCTGAAAAAAAAACAAAAAAAAAAACACTTTTCCCTCGCTAAATTTTAGTTTTGCCAATTCACTTTATGACTCAATCGAGGGACATTACTGCGTCGATATCTCACTCTTAAAAACCAGGGATCACGACTTGTATATCACTCCGCAATTCTCATAAATTCGGAAATATTCTGAATTTTCGGCATACCCGCCGTTCACCTTAGCTGATTTATTTTTTCAACCGTACAGTATGCATTAAAAAATCCCTTAGTAGAAGCCATGGCGGTGATATCGAAAGATGTAGAATTGACAAGAACATCTCCGACTTGGGTTGCTGATATTACGATATAATTCGTTTCTCGCTTTATGGTACCGAAGGGAACCATTGCCAAAGGGTTTCTTTTACTGATATTTTTTATGACTGCCCTCTAATGGCGTTTCTTGACTTTGAAAAGAAATGAAAGTACCATAACGGTATTTGAACTCTCGATCTGTTGGATGGGCGTTATTTATAAGCTTCGGAAGTCAGGAATCATTTATGTTTTAGCATTGCGTATACCTGGAACATCAGGAAACATTCAGATGTGATGTAAAATTTTCTAAAATTATAATTTTTGAGCAATTCCAATTTTAGATTTTATCTAAATACATTTGTTATTAAAATTATTTAAATTACTTTGACCAATAATTACAGATCTCGTATAACAGTAAGGTTAAAGCTGTACGTTTTAGTCTGGATGAATGATTTTTTTCGCTGAATGTAAGTCCTCTTAAACATTATTTCAAAATTTACATACTATTAAAATAGCTTTCTGTCTTTAGTTCTCGTTACACGATAATTCATTCTCCACCATCAAATTAAACATTTTCAATCAATCAAACATATTTTGGGGACATAATTGACAATTCTCCTGGAAATAACTGTGAGGTGATGCACCTTTTAAGTTTGACACAGAAGTTTGAAGTTTGAATTCAGTTTGAATTCCTTTTAAGTTTGAATTCAGTGACACTTTCACCTGAACACCATACTCATACATGATAGAACACTATTATATGGTGCAAAAAAAAAAAAAAAAAACACTCAAAACACAGGTGTTAAAAGATGGAATAAATAAAAACTTTGTGCAAGAAGACCAAAGATTTTTTCGGTCGAAACGATCGTAGCAACCAATAGATGCCTTTTTATGTGAGTGTGTGTGTGCGTGTATGTGTGTTTTGGGGAAAGTTTTAATTTATTTCAATTATTATATGGTATATTTTTATGCAAGGCTCTCTAAATTGAGGGTGGTCCTCTGGTCCCAGATCACTAAAATATTATGTAATGGACCAGTAAGGACAAAATTTGTTGGTCTTTCGGACCAGTAACGTTTTATTTACACTTTTGTCTTGTACCTTTGTATTCAAACTTTGCTGATATCTTGATCTATGTAATATTTTTATGGTAGGCATTTACATTAATATATTTTTTCAGTTCTTGACAGAAATCAATATATATATATGAAACATAACAGCGTTGGGCAGAGCTGAAAAGGCGAGGCAGCTCGGTCAAAACACTGGCTTTGAGCTCGGAGCTGGACGTCATTGAAAAGACCGGCCACCCGCTGCTGGAACTTGTTTGTCGAATGGACGCTAAAGCAGGAGGCTGTAGGCATATGGAATGAATCACTACAGAATTACAAAGGCATATTTTTATTTAGTTTTCACATAATTTTACATGGCGACTGAAGTCACGGAAAAGCCCCTCTCTGAGCTGCGTTTCAAAATATATAAACTCGGATCACGTGTTCTATAAAGTATTATTCTATAACATATAAAATTAAACGTCCTCTCAAAATTGAAAATTTCTATTAGCTTTCTTCAAAGTTCTTTAGGGTGCAGTAACTTTCGTTTTAAACAAAGGATTTGTATCAGTATCTAAATTTAAATTTAAACGCAAGTAATATATCTCCCCTCTTTCACATGTTCTTCTGGCATCACACCCAGCAAGAATCTCCTAAGGCTAGGAGACCTCGAGCATTTTAATAACCAATAAATACACCTCTTTTGGAACATGTGATACTTTATGCTTTATGTTCCAGGAGAGAAAAGCTCACCTTATCAAATTATAGGCTGTTTAGAGCTACTGCAATCTTCTTTGAAAACTCATAACATGGTTAAAGGCGAACTTCTGATTAATAAGCATGTCTCAGAAACTGCCAACGATAGACCGCCGAAAAGACATCCAGGACAAAGGATTTAGCGAGCATGTACCCAGTAGTCTTCACATAGACGTTTGGGATGGAACTGGTAACCGTCTAGTTACTCATCCTATACTTTAACCACTATACTACCAAGGTCGTGTTATAGGGGGGGTAACATAAGCTCCATAGTAGTCGCAGGAGATATGCTCGCAGAAGTCAGAATAAGCTACACGTACACATATCAACAAAATCCACTGGTAATTCAAAATAACAAATCGCCGCTGGCAACAAAAAGGTGAATTAAAAAAATTAATTTCTTTTTGTTAAACTGCAGTGAAATTTGGGTAAAGTGCAGAGTGTAGTTAGATGTTCAAAGCGTTGCATAAGAATTAAATCAGCCGGAGAACGAAAAGCAAGGTTACATGCTTACTGGTAATCAAGTGATTATAGATTACCAGGTATGACACAAGATTCAAAGCGTTCAAAAATACCGTTTGAAGGAAGACAAGCACATTGCATTGTGGTAAACCAAGCAATCATGGGTGCCCATGCCTGTGGACAAGGAGGAGCCATTGCCCCCCCCCCCCAGCTCATAGGAAACATATATATTTGCGTAATGATATACGCACTGGTATAACGTAGAAGTGGTTGAACACTGAAATAAAGTATCTTCCTGGCATGGCCCATCCCTACAAACAATCATATGGGTACCCATGTGAGCAATGCCGTCTTCCCGTTTTTCTTCCAGATGATAGATACCACAACACCCAGAGTTCTATTATGATCCAACGGAGCCCCGGGTAATGAAATTATTAGGGACCTCATCTATGAAATTCACTTTATTTTTTTACCTGAAAAAATTATTAACAAGTTTTAAAAGAAATGAGCTAATAATATTTCAGAATAACATGCGGATTTCAGGTCCCTTGGAAAAGTCCCCATTTTCTATGCGATACTATGGCTATAACAACTCACGCATTTGGGATGTGGAACTTTTAGACTGTGCAAGCCACACGAGACTGTAATTTTCGTTCTCCAAGCGAATCAACATTTGAAGGCATTACATTACACAAATGTTCGTAACTAAAAAGTTTACTGTGAAAAAAATACTAAAATTTGGGTGAGGAAAAAAAAACAACAACAGGAAGGGAAATTGATTCCTAGGACTAAGGAAGGATTTTGGACTTGCTTGGGATGAAGCTGCAATCATCATCAATATATGAAGTAGTCATCAGATGTTTGGTGGCTTTCCTATTGATCGAGCACATTTATCTGAAGATCCATTTCGCACTACAGGTCCTTCTATAGGCAACGACCGATCTACCTCTGAAGTTAATGGAAGCCCGATCTTCTTTCAGAGCTCCCTCTTTTTTGTCTGGGGAAAGTCTTCTAAAGAACGCACATATTGAAACGAAACTCACTAATGATGCAGATATTGCTTCCATAAATGGTCCAGAAGAATTGAAACTATAACTATGTTGACATTGAAAAGTATAAATATGATACATGAAAATACTGCAAATTAGATATAATTGCACCAAAATTCTAAGATTGCTATTTATTTGATTCAATAAGTGGTCTTACATGTCAGATATGGTTTTATAGTGAACTCCAGAAAATTAATTTGTATAAAAGTAAAGCCAAATAATGCCAATTTGAATTTTTTATTCATTTCTTTCGTTGTTCATTTTAATTTATAATCCGGCGAAGATTTGATAAAATTTGTTTAAAAAAGAATGAAGAGTTATAACGAATTGAAAAGTAAAAATAAACATTAACTTAGATAAATACTTAGTAAACTTATCCAAGGATCTTAATCATTTTGGAAAAAAAATATCTACAAAGAACTTTAAAAATGCATTTAAAAACAAAAACTCGAATTTTCAATCACGGTTTTTCAGTCATTTTTGGAACACCCTTAAAATTCTAAGGAGAAGCCGCGCCCTTTCAGTTATCATTTTGTGTCTGTTCAAACTCAACCCCCGGGTGGCTGCCAAATCGACGTCAAAATCTGAGACAGCCCTTACCAACAGAAAGACAGACAGTCAGACAGTGCGTCTACCACACCAAGTCATGTGACATTCGAGCCACTTTTGCTTTTTCCTGTTTTGGACTCGCAAAAAAATTCAAGAGGTAGGAAATACCGTAGATGGCTGTGATTTGACAGCAGCACCGCAAGTCTGCTGTGCAAAGATTAAAAAGTTCTAAAATAAAAGCAGTTTAAAAAAATCATTAATATCACAAACTTCCCTGGATACAACTTTATACTGATCTTGGTGCAGGATTTTTTTACCTTCCGTGTCTGAGAACATAATAAGTTTAAAAATGATCCACAAGCTTCTGTGGAATCTGACGAACCTACTTTATTTCTAATAATGTAGCATTTATTTATATTTTTGTCAACATTTATCAATTAGCGAAACTGATAACTTATGTACACATATATATTTTAGTTTTATCTACCAAAGAAAATTACTATGACAGGAAACACCTACAACCAAAATTAAGCAAAATGGAAATTTCATAGTATAAAATGTTTTGTAAAAATAAACGTAAACCAAACACCACCTAGTGCTGAAGAATTTCTATTTCAAATAGAAAATGAATTCCCTCTCTGTCTGCAAACATTTAATGGATCATTTATATCATACACTTGCTAAAATCCTACTGAGAAAGGTTACACTGCATTCAGAGTAAATACGTTACAAAAGCAAAATATATATTGTGAAATGGATGTTGTTATCTCGCCTAGGACGGAAATTCCTTTGTCCGTGCGCTAGAGCTTAAACGGATTATACGTAGAGCTATTTAAAATAAATGGCCTGTGTGGAAATGCTTTAGCGGAACTCTGAATCACTGTTAGTGGATGTTCGTAATACGAAATGCACGTCTAATTCCACTATATCGGAGGCAAGGGAATAACAAATCGTTTCCATGTCTTTAAAAGAGAAAATGAATATGTATATCGCAGATTATTTCTTATTTTAATAATTAGTTCTATAGATGCTACTGGTATCCTCCTTGATTTATAAGATGTCCATACTCTACTTACGGATTTTCAGACCATAAAATGACTACATCTAAGCTCTATCACTCTATAAAGCTGAAGATCCAGTTTAAAATATGAAGGACACCAGTCAACGAGCAACATTTTAAATCCGAATATTCTTTTACATAAAATTGATAAAATTACATTTTCTTTTACGAAGTAATATGAAGTAATATAATGAAGTAATCACAAAGAAATCTACAAAAAGAAAACACAAAATTAAAACCAAAGTTTAGAAACATAGAAAGTAACTGTCCGATAAAAATATGCACAAAAATAAAAAATAAATAAAAGTAAAATAACACTAGTGTCAATATTGTTAAAAAAATCTTAAAATTACATTTAAATTTCTTCATGCTGCTTAAGAATCTTTTAAAATGAATACATGCACAGAAGAAATTATCTAAATACTGAATAATATTTTGCTGAATAATATTTTCTGTGTTTTAATAATTACTAAATTTAATAAAAATGCAACGATCTATTATAATCATCTACACAAAAAGAAAACTTTTGTATAAGGTAATGCAATCATTGACTTTATTAATTTTCACTGTTTTTCACAAAAAAAAAACTAACAATGCATCTCAGAAATAAATTGAATTCTTGAAAATATAACGCAAAAATATTGTAACACGTTACTATGTATGTAATGCATTGACACAATAACCTTGTCCTAGCATAAAGTAAAAGTTCAGAAACTTGAGATCGTAAACTTTTATCATACTGGACTAACACCACAACCTAAAATTTATTATCTATCATATTTCTTCTAATCAAGCAAAGGAACTCACTGTAACATTAAATAAAACCGCAGTAAAAGCATTGTACGTACATACAGTAATGGATTTAGTTTAACTACTCTAAAACGGAAATTCCTTTGTTACAGCTAAAACGGATTATTCGCAGAGTCGTTTAAATAGTGAGTTTTCAGCGTGACCTGCATTATATGGGGACTTTAAAATAATAATGATACTTTGTGTTCGCTGTATAATTTCAATAAAACTGTTTCGATAGATGTTGAATACAAAGTTATTTTTACTAGGGATATTTTGAAAATAACTTTATAACTTTGGTTTTATATGGTTCCGTAAAAACTTTAAACTTTATTAGTCGTGCTATATAATTTGTACCATTTTTATTTATTAATTTGAGTAGATGTTTTCATTCTAAATTTTACATTTGTTGTTTTCGTCTATTTGATGGAAATTGTCAACACTATTTGTTTTGATAAATGGAGAAAAAATTGTTCTTATTTCCCAAATTCTATATCCCGTTGAAAAAAAAGTAAAAAAAAAAAAGCCTTTTATTACTTTCAATTTATAATAATTTCAAGGAAACTACCAAACACAATATAAAAAATGATACTTCACAGAAAATTCTGCTCAAACACAGTGATTGAATTACAAAAATGACAATTTTTTATTTATATTTATATTTTTTGTTTTCCTTTGAATGATTGCTCTATAGAGAATAAGTGAGCTTACATAATAATTTCTTGTAGGTATTTAAAATTCAAAGCAATTTACCGTATGAATTAACTTCAAAGGATATATTTTGTTAAGAAACGAATGACAAATAATAGTTCAAGAATTTTAGCCTGCAATAAATGCAGAAAAAATAAGTAATGCCTTTTACCGACACTTTCGAAAACTCAAATTATTTGAGCCCATATCGCGAAGATACAGATGAATATCATTCTCAGCTATCTGATGGATGATTTTACCCGGCAATATGGTATTTCAGTTCATATTACTAAATGACATCAAGAAATATAACAAATAAAGCAAGTGTAGTTCCTATTTAAAAATGTATTCCATTTTGTAAACTAAGTCATATTTCTGTACTTGAAGGACTGCATATTTAAATGGATAGGAAAGTTGGTGTTAACATTACATGAGGTGCTATAAAAGCCAATTTCTCAAAGAATTCTAATTAGATATGCAAAACTGTGATCGCTTGAATACCACTGTTGCTTCTTCTTCCGTTTGAACAACTAATTTATGTGTTACCTTATATAAATAGATAGTACTACCTGCATGGAAGAAAACATGTTGATATTTTATCACCTAGGATCATTTAAGGACACCTTCCCCAAAGCGTACTTTCGTATGCAGAATTTTTTTTTTTTTTTAAATAAAGAATTTAACAGTGATACAGAGTTCACTGAATCATCGTGAACTTGATATCACACAAGTTTAACATTAAATTTAATTCAAAATGTAACTCTCCATGATGTGACGACTAAATTTCTGCAGTGGTTAAACATTATCACAGTATAAGATATCTGCAAACATAAAACGAGTAATGCTTTGCGCAATTCAATACAACTAATTATTTTGTGAGTTTGTTCTTAAGAATAACGACTGATCGATTGAGATATGAGCAAGCATAAAATAAAATGGCTGTTTTAATATTTTTATGTCAAGTATGAATTTTTACTTTCCGAAAATGTACCATGTAAGGAAAGTATTGTAATTATGAAAAAATTCGAATTCGAGATTTTGGTGTATTGACACGTTTTGAGGTTTTCTGAATTCATTTATGCTATTTTTACGAGATGTATGTATGTATGTATGTATGTATGCATGTGCGTGTATGTGTGTTTGTGTGTATGTCAGTGAACTCGATAGCTCCTAAACGGGGTATTCGATTGAGCTCAAATTGGGTATATATGTTATAAACCTCCGTCGCAAGACCGGTATTGATTTTGGTGTGTATAGCCCTTATAGTTTTACTACAGGGCTACGACAAAGATTTCTTTTACATTATAGCCTATGGGGGGAAATTCTTGAAAGTGCGGTAGCGTTTAAACGATACGTTCGATTGAGCTCAAATTCACAATATATATTATAAACCACCACCTTAAGACCGGTATTAATTTTGATGTGTATAGGACTTATAGTTTTCCTACAGAGATACGACAAAGATTTCTTTTACATTATGGCCTATGGGGGAAATTTTTGAAAGTGCGCTAGCGCTTAAATGGTACATTCGATTGAGCTCAAATTGGATATATATGTTATAAACCACCATCTTAGGACCAGTATTTAGGTGTTTATAGGACTTATAATTTTTCTACAGGGTTACGACAAAGATTTCTTTTACATTATGGCATATGGGGAGAAATTCTTGAAAGTGCGCTAGCGTTTAAACGGTGCATTCGATTGAGCTTTGATTTGGTATATATGTTTGAAATATTCATAAATTAAAATTCATTGAAATGCTTGGTAATGATCTTAATCGTAAGTGTTCGGAAAGTCGAGTGGAGTCACTCCAGATTTTTTGTTGTTGTTGCCAGTACGAAAATGTGCTATAATGTAAATATTACATGCATAAATATAAACATATATGTATGTACTAGAAAGAAATAGCATGCGATTTGATCACAGTATTATATTTCATAGACGGTAGAGTTAGGATTTTACATTGAAAAAATATGTAACGTTTTATGTTTATTTAAAAAGCGTCCTAGTACACGAGATTTTAGTGTGCTTTGTAAATAAGTTTGCTGAAACTTATTTAAATTAAACACGACTAAACTTATTTCATGACCAGACTGAAATTTGGTAAACAAACTCGCTATAAGAAACAAGAAAAAGAAATAGAAAAATACAAGACCAATAAACGCGATCGAAAGCCGAATATTTCCCTCAGACACTAAGAGTTTAGTCCAATCAATGTTTATGGTCGATAGGCTGTTCTGGAAAAAGATAATTACTTCAGCCATGTTTGGACACACTGAGTTCATCTGTTTTTTCCACCCTTTCTTCTTTCCTTACATTGCATTCATTTTTTCTTTCATACTTTGTCAATACATTGTTAAAAGTATTTGAAATTGAATAAAAACTGCCAAAGACGGACTGCAGCTTATTTAATGCAGCTTATTTACTGCAGCTTATTTAATGGTAGATTTTGCTAACTGCACAAATACTAGGTGTCACGTTGACACAACGTGCATATTTTTTAATGAAAAATTATTAATACAAATCCTAATTAATATTGTCTAAATTTAAACTAATAATCTATTCTAAATTTAATTTAAAAGTTTTTAATAATAACTATCTTTTAAAGCTTTCAATTTTCCTCTTGGCCTCCACAATTACAGCGCATTAACGTACTTCTAAAGCATTTCCCTCTTATCAGCTGCTTTGAAATAAAATAACAGTTGACGCCGGCTAAAAGAATAATCATAACATCCCTTCGCTCGCATATTTCTCTGCTCCGCTGAAACAGATGTGTCTCTCTTGCGGTTTTGCCCTGATACGCAAGAAGCCTATTGCTCGAAAAACACCTGCTAAAATTGTTCCAGAAAAATCGAGCTCCCTTTTTCTATAGCAATAGTCTAACGGTCATTCTTTAGCAGTTGCGGAGTTGGTACTTGTGTGGCGAGGTACTCACTTCTAAGTGGGGAACTTTCGCCACCGGAACGTAGGCATGAAATGCCATGCACGCCATAATAATTTTTAGAAGAATGCTTCCCCAATTTTCCTTTTTTATTTGAGGGTGTAATGTAAAGTTTCAAAATGTTGATCTTCAGATGGTGTAAAAATAAAGGGATATGACTAAAATGGAGATGAGTCCTGCCAATTATTTATAGTCGACTTACTGATTTTTGTTCGCAAAGTTTGTGCTTTGTGTTCCAGTTTTCTGCGTGCTCTCCTCAAAAGAAAAATGAAACGACGAGCGCTAGGAAGACAGATGTCTTTCTGTAACAACATTATGGGTCAACAATTAGTTGACCACCTCCTTCTTTTCTTTTGTGAACCTGCTTTGATGTACCGCTATCTGTGATGATTCCCAGCATTCTCGTGAAATTGGATTTAGTTTGCTGGCGTTCAAAAAAATGAATGTCGTGTTGCTTTAACTGAAATTTTCTTTTTACAGTGCTACACTTCGCTGACGTATATCTTTAATACGCAATATGGATGTCGACACTTTTTTTTATTTTCAATACAGTGACGCAATGCTCTTCACGATTGTTCATACCAAATGTGACAACGATCTACATACCACATACCTACCATCGTCTCCTTACGATCACCGCCTTCCACCGTACATCATCCATAGGATAAAATTGGTGCCGGTGAACCAGGCACGTTCCTTCCATCAACTATGTGCTAAAATCGTCGTGATTCTCGTGCTACCGTGTGTGTTTTTTATTGCAGTGTTTTGACGAAGCAAAAAAAAAAAAAAATATTGAGCTTAAAATCTCTCCATTTCACTTCATGCCTTTTTGGGATCCCAACCTTTTTAAAATTTTCATTATATTATGTGTTAACACCTTTTTTTTTTCTTTTACGAGTGAGTGTTCATATAAATATATCTAGTATTATAGTTTTATGCATTATTTGAATTTTGATTAAAGTGATTGATATTATTATGATTGATTTTTTGCTATAAATATATGCGTATATATATTTCATAAAAAGAAATTTTCTTCGAAATAATGAACATAATTTACATTTTTTTGCATATATTTATCTTATATTTTTCTGCATATATCTAAATAGTTGATTATTTCTGAGTATACTGCTGAAACCAGTTAAATAAATTAAGCAGATTTAGAAATGTTTATTTGTGCACTTAGAATTGATAAGTAGCAATTTTATATTTTTATCATATTTTTATCTGTGCATAATTTTAAATGAGTTCTAAAGGTAAGAATAAAATAGCCAAATCGACAAATATGGCTAATACAGCCATTCTTTATATTTTGCCTTTCCAGGGAGAACCTCATTTATTGGAGTTTTTCTTTAATCAAGTAAAGGACATACAGAATTTAAATAATTGGGATGATGCACAAACAAAATTATTTCTAAGTACTAAGCTTTCAGGTGCTGCTCTGCAATATTATGCAGAATCTCCTTCTTTGCTGAGGCAAAAACTATTAATGAAATTCATGTACTAAATGCATAACTTTAAAATCTCATGCTACTCCACCTATTCCTTTGCAAAATAATCACATACCTGAAAAACCTAATGAAGTAATTTCCATGGACATTCTTGGACCTCTAAATAATGGAAAACATATTCTTACAATAATTGATCATTTTACCCGTTTTCTACATCTCTATCCCTTAAACTCTATTACTACTGATGCTGTTGCTAACTGTTTATTTTCATATATTTCAACTTTTGGCAGACCTGCCATTATACTTACTGACTTAGGTACTCAATTTACTAGTGCTGTTTTTGAAACCTTTAACAAAGTTTTTGGAATTAAATTAAGACATACTACTTCTGGACACCCACAGGCTAATTCAATCAGTGAGAGAATCAATACCTCAATTAAATCAACTGTAAATGCTCTAATTCAAGATGGTTATAACTTTGCTCATGCTATAAACATTCATGTAAATATGTATAATGCTTCTACACATTCTTCTACTCAATTTTCTCCTAATGTAATACAATTTGGAAGAGAGTTGCCTATGATTTTTGACATGTATGACCCACAACTACAGTTTCATCATTTAGATAAAGCTCATTATTTGTCTCAAGTAATGTCCACCCTGAAGCGAATTTATGCTGACACATATTCTAATCTAAAGTCTGCACAATATGAACAAAATTTAAAGAAAAATGGAAATGCTAAGCTTAGATTTCTTTTCCCTGGTGATATTGTTTACTTAAAGTCTAAAGATAAATATAATAAACATCTTACTGGACCTTATAACGTTATACAAAAATATTCTCCTGTTATTTATTCAATTCAATTATTAGATAATCCTGACACTTCTGTTCGCAAAATGCATATTGATAGGTTAAAACTTGCTCCTCCTCGAAGGTCTTTACTTAATGACTAGCCTGTTATTGATAGTCACTATCAGGTTCCTACTTCGCACTCTTATAATTTTAGGCCACGTAAAAATTAATTTAACTTTTTTTGTTTTTTTACTGGGCACTTTCAATGCGAACAGCCTGATCAACTGTTTGTATTGAACCTGTTCCTTTCTTATTTCAACTACTGTAATATATTTAAAATAATTTTTAATTTACCATAATTATCTTGTGACATCGTTGTGTGACAGTTTAAATTCCCCAATGTGGTAAACATTGACATTTTTCCTTCTACTTCCTATCCTCCCCTTCTCCTCTAGTAATTGGAAGAAATCCCGTTTGATGTAAGTGAAATCAAACTACTGCACTCATTGTTTCTCATTTTTTACTTTTTGCTTTCCTTTTTTGGGAAGCTAACTCAGCGAAAAGTTTTAGCCTTGCAATGCTATAATTGCAATTTTCATTTGGTACAATGCATACCAAAGCCCTTTTCAGTTTTGAAATTTAAATTTTTTGTTCGCAATATTATTTAAAAAAAACAATAATAAAATAAAATAAAGACATGAGTAAATTTGTGTTGTTTCTCTAATGTGAAATATGAGATAAAGTAAATGTATATATTTTGTATGTCCTTTTTCTTTCAAGATGGCAAATTTTTTTACAAGAACAATGTTGTATTGAAATCCTTCTGAATGGCTACAAGTGGTACCACTTCAAAAAAAATCAGAGCTCTTTCTTTTTATATATAACAAATCCCGGGTTACCTTCTTATTGAATTTCTGTGTGAAATATTATCTTTATTTTGATATCAAATACTATTGAAATATGTATATGCAAGAACTGTTGACAATCTTTTTCAGCTGACAATATCAGCAATGCAAGAACCTCAGCACAGCTTTAGATTTCGCGATCTTTTAGTATAACAATAGACTGAATCATGTAAAATCAAGAAGGACAATTTTAAGGTTTTCTGCAAGAACTTTATGCAATTTTTTAATATTACAGGACTTTGATTGATATACTATTTTAATATTTATGCTGAACATGTAATTTTTTTCTGAAAACTTGGGGGAGTATATGTCACGTTGACACAACGTGCATATTTTTTAATGAAAAATTATTAATACAAATCCTAATTAATATTGTCTAAATTTAAACTAATAATCAATTCTAAATTTAATTTAAAAGTTTTTAATAATAACTATCTTTTAAAGCTTTCAATTTTCCTCTTGGCCTTCACAATTACAGCGCATTAACGTACTTCTAAAGCATTTCCCTCTTATCAGCTGCTTTGAAATAAAATAACAGTTGACGCCGGCTAAAAGAATAATCATAACATCCCTTCGCTCGCATATTTCTCTGCTCCGCTGAAACAGATGTGTCTCTCTTGCGGTTTTGCTCTGATACGCAAGAAGCCTATTGCTCGAAAAACACCTGCTAAAATTGTTCCAGAAAAATAGAGCTCCCTTTTTCTATAGCAATAGTCTAACGCTCATTCTTTAGCAGTTGCGGAGTTGGTACTTGTGTGGCGAGGTACTCACTTCTAAGTGGGGAACCTTCGCCACCGGAACGTAGGCACGAAATGCCATGCACGCCATAATAATTTTTAGAAGAATGCTTCCCCAATTTTCCTTTTTTATTTGAGGGTGTAATGTAAAGTTTCAAAATGTTGATCTTCAGATGGTGTAAAAATAAAGGGATATGACTAAAATGGAGATGAGTCCTGCCAATTATTTATAGTCGACTTACTGATTTTTGTTCGCAAAGTTTGTGCTTTGTGTTCCAGTTTTCTGCGTGCTCTCCTCAAAAGAAAAATGAAACGACGAGCGCTAGGAAGACAGATGTCTTTCTGTAACAACATTATGGGTCAACAATTAGTTGACCACCTCCTTCTTTTCTTTTGTGAACCTCCTTTGATGTACCGCTATCTGTGATGATTCCCAGCATTCTCGTGAAATCGGATTTAGTTTGCTGGCGTTCAAAAAAATGAATGTCGTGTTGCTTTAACTGAAATTTTCTTTTTACAGTGCTACACTTCGCTGACGTATATCTTTAATACGCAATATGGATGTCGACACTTTTTTTTTATTTTTAATACAGTGACGCAATGCTCTTCACGATTGTTCATACGAAATGTGACAACGATCTACATACCACATACCTACCATCGTCTCCTTACGATCACCGCCTTCCATCGTACATCATCCATAGTATACTAGGCATTGCTTGTATAACTATTTTTAAACTAATAATGTGATGCATAAAACATGCACATGCCTTGCGCACACTGGAAAGTTAAAAAGAGTGAACACTATGTGGGTGGTATTTATTGAAAACAGGAAAAGAATTTTTCCAAAATAAGTAAATTTTGTTTAGAAAATACAATGTAATAATACGACAGTGACATCTCACCTTAGGATATTTTACAGTTTTAGTCTTTAAAAAATTATGTATAACACATGTATTGTAAAAAAAAAAACCGTAGAAACTTACCTTGGCAACAATAAGCATCTGAGGAGCTTTAGAATTCCAAGGATAGTTCCAAAATTCCACTGAATTGTTAAACGTAAATTATTCCGTAAAGTTCCTGGTGTAACATTCCTTGGCATTGTAAGTCACCTCAGCTGCCCGTATTTCCAAGGAACGTTAATGGATTTTTTTTTTGCAGTGACAGTCATTTGTAAGTGAAATGCTCATTTTTTAAGCGAATCTTTACAATATTCATGGAAGATAGGGTAAAAGTCAACAGTAATTTTTTCAGATGGGAATGTTTATTTTCTGTATGATATTTGTGAATATAACTTTTCCCATCACTTCGAAGGAACGTTCCTAGATTTTTTAACTGTGTGTTACGTATTTTGAAAAATAAAAAAACTCGTTACTGTGTGGGTAGGATATTTTTTCTGACTGTATTTAGTAAGATTATGATATTTAGTGAAAATTTCTAAAAGTACGGCTATTACAAATAATTAAAAAATGATGGTTTTAATCGGCAATATTAAAAAATTGTAAAGCAAGTTTGATGCCTTTCATTAGAACAAATCGCTACCATCAGTGAGATTGTTTGAGGTAAAATTTGTTAAAACTTAATTTCTTATACGCTAAAGTTTGTTTTCATTTACTTCCACAGAAACATAACATTTTACGGCAAGCACAGATAGATAGAGTTTATAAAAACATTATATTTTTCAGTTACTATGATTAATTAAAATTTAAAATATTGTCCTATTAATCATCCTATTTACCATATTTTTTATAATTAATCATTGCTTTCTTAGAAATCATCGCGGAGCTTTGGTACATTAGACAACAACAATAAGACAACAGCGCAGTAAGACAACATGCTAAATATGCGACTTTCTAGCACTGGAACCTCGTCTCATTATGCAATTTACGAAATCAATCAATAGAACCCAGAGTGTTAATAAATGAGGTATGCGTGAAATAAACTCTTCAGAACAACATTATGCTGGATACAGAGGTAGGTCAAAAATGGTGGAAGAGAATTGGGTCGGCGAATTTTAGAGACACTTGACATTATCGGGTCATTCGCGGAGTCACATGCCATATTTCCGGACATACGAAGGGAAAATGAGGCCCAGGATGGTTGTGTAAACAGTAAACTTATACGGGAAAAGACATTTTCTCAGCGATAAGCTGCTAAGCACGAAGATGGAAAATAGAAATGCGCTAATCTGTAGTACGTACAAACAGGGTTTATTATTATTTTTTTTTGGGGGGGGGTGGGATGAGGATTGCCAGCTCATACTAATATATGTCATAAGTGTGACATAAAAAATTTGTTTTTTGTAAAATCGAATTTTAAAAGGAAAAAAACAGTGGATGTTTTTAAAAAACTAAACAAAAACAAAAGTTAAAACAAAACACAGCCAAACTAAACAAAAACAAATGCCAAAACAGTACAGCGGTTCCCAACCGGTGGAGCGCGCTCCACTGGGGGCACAGAGCGTTCGCAGAAAGGGAGCGAGAAAAACAGGCCAATAGCGTGTGATAATGCATGTTTTAAAAAATCATTATTTATTTTTAATTTTACTCCAAAGCATGTCTTTTTTCGCTTATAATGTGTACTCAAACTTAACCAATAATATTATTTTGTAGAAAAGACTACCCAATGTCCATTCTCGAAGAAAAAAATCTGTATGTATGCTGAGGAATGTGAGGGTGGGGATGCCATACTGTATTGTCTTTATTGGAGAGTACAATGTTAAAAGTTTAAGAACAGCTATGGTAAATTGCAACTTTTTTTAAGAACGCGTATTTTTTAAAGAGAAATGAATGTATGAGGAAGGGAAGGTATTCCGGTTTTATGTTTGCATGCAATTAAAGGTCTTATAGCGCGGTTACATTTGTATATCGAAAATATACTTTTTATTTGAAAATTAATATCAGCATGTTAAATAGAAAGGAAAGGTCTTGGATGCAGAATTGATAATAACAGGTTAATTTTAATACAAAATACATAAGAAATGTAACTATAAATGTATTTTTAACCTTTATATTATTAACCTAATACTACTTAATCTTTTTTCCGTATTTTCTATAGAAAGTACTCCAAACATACAAATTTATAAGACTGCATCTTTGAGATCGATTCCGAGGCTTTTACTTATTTTCTAGCTTGTCAGGGTTGACGAAGCCTTTCATCCCTTGGGTGTGTCGATGTATCGAGAAACCACGCTTGCTTGGGGACTAAACACTGGGGCCCCCGCGTCAGGCTGACTACCAGGCTGGGCATATCCTTCCCCACTCCAGAGCTCATGGTCTCGAAGGCGTGGATAAGCAGCGCAGTCCTCGCCCCGCGTGGGCTGTTGTTCCAGAGTACAGTTTATTTAAGTCTTTAGCTACTGACGGTACTAGAAGTACCGTTAAATTAAAATTGTAAAAAAACAACAACAGAAAAAGCTATTTATTGTAACCATTCCTTTGCAAAATCACTACCAAATACTTCATTTGCATCACGATTGCATGCTCTATTAGAGTAGATTGTTAGACATAGATAGATAGAGATTAGATAATAGACAGCTTTCCTCTCACTTTTTCATCATGTCGTGCCCTATCCCCCCCAAAAAAAGAGCATTAGTGAATTTTCAGACGTCAGCTTTGTGATTAAAGGATTAGATTTTCTGAAAGTGTGTCAATCAATGTACTACTTGACTCCTTCAAATTTGTTGGTCCTATACTCTTTTGAAAAAGACTCGTTAACTGTTTATAAAACCAGTCATCAAACGTATAGCTTATAAATTTTTTCGCAATTTTCTTTTTTATTACATTAAACCGTATTATCATCCATTGCATAACTACATCAAGAAAAAACAAATAGATTCAAGGTTATATTCTTGGCCATTCTTATTTCAGTAGATAAAGGGTTAAATACAAAATCTTTCATATGTTAAATTCTAAATTTATTATAGAATATGCATTTATAAATGTACTGTGCTCGAGAATAAATTTTTTAATCATAATAGTTTTAAATTTTTATCATAATGAACTTTCTTTTTGAATTTGGGATAAACCCTATTTATGAGTTATAGTTAAAATTTTGCTTTTATTTAGTTTTATGTGCCTCGTCTTATAGAAACGCTTTTTCTTTAAAATTATTAAAATAATAACTTAAATCTGATAAACACATGACTTATGCAAATAAAAATTCCAATTAATTGAAATCGATTTTAATTAAAACCTTAAATTCTTGCACTGTAAAGGAATTTCTAAAAATACTTTTGCAAACGGAAAGCATTTTTAAATTCCCACAGACTTTTAATTGATTATTCAAATTCTACAAATTGCCTTACAAACAGTTTTACGTTCTCTCTTGCATGACAAATCTAATTCTGTCCCATGCAATCAACATCATGAGCGATATTAAGGTACGAAATTAAGCACTTTAAAATGACCGATATATCAATATATTCAAAAGCGAAAACTACTTTTATCCATTTTCACGCAAGCTAATTTAATAAAATAATTTGTTGACGTAGGAACAGTCATCAAAGGCAAAGCTTTTCGTCTGTCGTGTTTTCAGCGAAACATCAAAGGCCTTAATGTTAGCCCATTATCATATGGTATTACGGTTTCGCTTTCCGAATTAGTGTACTTGGCTTTTAAGGTTCTCTGAAAATTCAAGAGATAATTTCATTTGCTACTGTAGTATAAAGTTTTCACGTAATAGACTTTCACACTTTATATTTACTGGTGTTTTGCTGCTTAGCAGAGGATGAATATACGCATATCGTATGTTACGACGTTACGAGGTCAATACAGAAAGAGCATGATGCAGAAAATAAATTTAGATGGAATTTATGAAGTCAGACTCCATTTTCACGCAAATTTATGAAGTCAGATTCTGAAAATAATGGCCTTTTTTTTACGTATACTTAAGCATGGGTTTATTGTTATTTAGGTGTAAAGCTCTGAAAAAAAAGGCCCACTTGCTCTTCATTCGACCGTTGTTCATCGTACAGAAAATTCTTTATACCATTTGTTTTCAAATAATGTGTACTTTAATTTCCAATCTGTGCATTTTGCATAAGGGGCACTTTAGATATTTAATTCTTCACCAACTTCATTTCTTCAATGACAAAACCCTATTTTTACTTTATTAAACGAACTGAAATTTTATATTTAGGGTCAAATTACCCTAAATATAAAATTTCACAGATTTTCTATTATAATTTTGGAGATAGTGTGAATTTTTCTTTGTGCGAATTTAAGGGGTTATCTCCCAACTGAGACCGGTATATAAAAGTTTGATTTTTTCTCCTTATATAAATTAACTCTCACGAATAATTTTTTTTTTTTTATTTATAAGTAAAATAATGTTTCTAGCCTTAAAATTTTTTGTAAATAAAGTATAAAAAACAACATCACTTATCATGCATTCTAGCTTCAAATCAGCAATTTAATATTCAAATTTTCAAAATCATAAAGGTAATCTATTACAGATTATTGTGTAATAAACAAATTTTTAGTGAAAACTTTTAAGACACTTTTTATTTGTGGAATTTAACACTTAAAATAACACAATTCTGATAATTTGTGTTAGCTATTAATTACGTTACGAATAGAAAATATTAATTTGAAATTGCAGCTTCAATTTAACTGAAGTAATAGAGTACTTTACTTATAATTTATTTATAATAAAGAACTTTTTTATTTATAATTTACCTGAAGGTGTTTTCAATCAATTGATTTTTAAGCTTGCTGAATTTTAGTATTTGTATTAAAATTTGTAGCATAATTCTACAAAATGCAATATTGCTGTTATACTGTTCTAATAAATCATTGAATATTTTAGAGTGTTACTAATAAATTGAGTTTTTTTTTTATCTTAATATAGTTTACTTTACTTTAAGAAGTAAGACTGATATTTATCTAAAATGGATTTACATTTCTTGTGAAGCTTTCACACGACCACTTTATTTTGGGGAAATTTTTATTGGGTATTTTGAAGATATATTGGGTATTTTCATAGACAAGTGAAATGTTGGCATTGTTAAGAGTGAGAGTATGCCCTCTGCTCACCTGAGCAATACGAACTGGAAGTTGCTTAGTAATAGCCGAAGTTGAAAAAGGATTTCATGCAAAATAGTGAAATAATACACAATAAAAGCACAATGTAAAATAGGGAAATAATATACATAATTTTTATGTAATACACATACAGAAAAGAGTCCTGAATTTTATTTTATAACCAAGGATATATATCTGCCAAGAGAAATTAGCATGGCCAAAGTAGCACCAAACTTCACAAATCTGTATTTTATTTGCTCTAAAATTTGCTATTTTTGATACCACAAACATTTACTATTTTTGTGCAAAATAAATTTCATTTACATTACATATATAAATATGTATTTTAAAGATAACTTTCGAAAATTTATAACTTTATAAATTGATATACGGCCTTCTAACTGATCAAAATAAGACATTTTAATTAATATAAAACCAATTTCTCGAGCGTAAAGTTTGAAATTTTGTACAAAAATTAAAATTTCTGCATCCATTTCCCCGGAAATTTGGCTAGGTAACTATTCATACTGTTTTCATATATTAATTTAATAATTCGTAATTCATATTAATATTTCATTCAATTTTATAGCAACGGTAAGTTATATTTGGGCCATTTAGTTATAATTGTAGGAATAAAAATCAGTAATAATAAATTAAAGTATGAAAAAATATTTACCATGACCATTGAAAGAAATGATGTTGGTGCGTATTTAAATATAAAGATGACCCCTTAAGCAAACTTTATGCATAGGAAATTAAAGTGTACGTTATTCGTAAGCGATTGGTATGTGTAACTTTATTGCATGGTTGAAAAACGGCCGAATAAAGTGGAAGTGGGCTTTTTTTCCCTAGCTGAACATTAAAGTATTGTTGCGACGATATCCGATACTTATTTGTTTATAAAACAATTCCTAATTAAACCACATATTTTGAACTATTGGAAGTTGCTTACAAAAAATATATTATTATTATTATTATTAATCAAAATATAATCTTAAAAACTTTCGATACTGATACAATTTACCGGTATAATAGTAATGCTGCTTGCCAGAGTTCAGTTTATTTTTAATATTTAAAGTTAGGGAAAAAAATGAAATGGGCATGTAAAGTTACAAATTACACTGGTGAAGTAAATTAAGAGATGTGCATATTTTATCGAATTTTAAATTAAGAGATGTGCATATTTTATCGAATTTCATGAAATGAACTGAACTGAATGCAAAACCACTGTTTCCAGACAAAAATGCAAATCTTGTACGCAAAATACGTAAGCGTACACGTGTGTGTAGGCGGAACCAGTAGAGAAACGGGCTTTGTAAGCGAACGTAAGTTAAGACGCATTTCATTTGCTAGCACACCTCGGCGAATTCCTTGGTGTTATTTTGCAGCAATCGGTTAGTTTCAAATTGCAACAGTAAAAATTAGTAACCACCAACGTTTAGATGATGGAATGGGGTTGCGTATTTTGGGGAAGCGAGAAGCAGGCCAATCTCGTCCAGATTTGTAGAGAGTTCAATCAAACGTCCCGCGTCGTATATAACATGGAAACAGTTCCAGGATATCGGATCCATCGAGAGAAAGCCTGGGCAAGGTCGTCCAAGAGCCACGACGACCAGAGAATATCGTCATTTGTCCATTATAGTGAGGCGTAACAGGAGTGCTACAGCTTCTCAGCTCTCTCGTGACTTGTATGTAGCCACAGGAACCCGTGTATCAAGGGTGACTGTTTTCAAAAGACTTCATGAGAGAGGGTTGTTTGCAAGAAGACCTGCTGTTTACGTCCCGCTCATTTCTACGAACAGGAGAATCCATTTAGCATGGTGCAGAGAACAGAGAGAATTGAGTATGGATCACAATGGGCTACCGTTCTCTTTACTGATGGCTTCCGGTTCAGCCTAAACACCGATTTTCGCCGTACGTTCATATGGAAAGAACCAGGGACCCGCTACCTACCCTCCAATGTCCTCGAAATTGACCATTGGCAGAGGTGGTTTAATGGTCTGGGCAGGCATTATGTTGGATGGCCGCACACCTCTCCATGTCTTTGAAAGAGGCACTGTGACTGGTTTGAGGTATATGGGTGAAGTCTTGGAGCCCATGGTTTTCCTTTTCAGGGATGCAGTTGGCCATGAGTTCATTTTAATAGACGATAACGCGAGACCACATAGAGCTCTTCTGGTCGATGAATTTCTGAGAGTGAGGATATTCGCCGGATGGATTTACCAGCCAGTTCTCCAGACCTTAACCCTGTAGAGCATCTCTGGGACGCTCTGGGGAAGGCAATTGCAACTAGCAACCCGCCTCCAAGAACCATCCGGGGAATGAAAACAGCGTTGCTGAACGAGTGGGACCAATTGCTACAGGAAATGATTAACTGCCTTATTTTAAGTGTGAGATCACGCTGCGAGTAAGAGGGGACCATACCCCCCCCTAATTAACTCATCTATTAACGCATTTTTTTGTTTATTCTGAAACCGCAGTTTCATACCTTCCCACTCCAACGTGTGTTACGCACGATCATTCGTGTATCTTACAATTATTGAATGGATACTTGTTTTGTACTGAATCAATGTATGTACATATGAAATTTCATTAAAATTGGTCCTATAGTTCTAGAGATAATAGACCAAGTTTGCAAATTCTCTTAATTTATTACACCGGTGTACTAAGGGTTATTCACTCATAGAAAAGAATGACAACATCTAAAACTTTTTTTTACAGTTTGCAGAATTTCTGAAGTACCATATCCAACTTGCACTTCAAAACTTATGATTCACAAACTGTTTTTTTTTTTTTCTTTTTCTTTTGATTTTAAAAAGATGAACTTGGACTAAGTCCAGCTGTCAGAAATATGTGTTTTAAAAATTAAAATTACTTTTTGAGTGAAATACATTTAAAATTATTTTACAGTTGTACTAATGGTGCATTTGATCGTGTGTTTCAATGAAGAACTGAAAAAAGATACCATATTACTATATCAGGGTCCATATTCATCATTATATTTTAGTATATTTGAGTTGGAATTGCACATTTCTCCCATCCTTTTGAACTTCTATAATAAGGCTTTTGTCTTATCTGCCACGATATCTTTCCGAGCTTGAATAATTTCCGAGCTGTTGACACATTTCTTGAGTGTGTGATTTTATTCTACGACGAACGACGAAAAAATAGATAAATGCACATCTATTTATTTAACATAAAGCCCGTTTTAAAAAAATTGCAACGACAAAAAAAATCTGCTTTGTGATTTTTCAGATCCATTCTCTGTCACTTAAAGATTAACTTCAGATATCTTCTGCTTCTCAGCCGAAACAGCTGGCTTATCCGAAAAATCTTAGCTTTCAGAAAGAAGCAAATTCTCGTGTGTCAAAATTAACAGTATTTCTAAGTTCGAGTAAAATCTATGATGTAATCAAATATCTATGAAGAATCTAAATAACTACTTTTACACCTCCACCAAACTCAACTCAACGAATATCTGCTTTTTGGGTTATTAAGAAAGAAATTTTCTGGCAAAATCAGTTTAAAAATGATTAAAATCGTTATAGGTTTGTTTTTCTTCTTGGAGGCATTTACATCAATTACATTCTTTTCTTGAATGCTATGCAAGTATTTAAAATGCAATACAAAAATGGTAACCATCTGTTTTCGAAGTAAATATTGAAAAATGGGCGGTGTTTGCTTTAACTGCTCATTAACCTGAAAATACTAAAAGAAATATTATTGATGTTTTTACGAGAAAGACATTCTCTTTGTGCATTCTCCTTTACCTTTATGTAAAAAAAATGCAAACAAGTAATTAACTCATATTATCATTTAATTAAACACGCATACGAGAGCAACATTTGAGATATAATTTTCTAAAAGAAATGAGTTGTCTAGATTTCTACACAACGTGTCTCTAAAATATTTTCACATCAAAAGTTTGTTTCTTTACATATCGATGAGCTTCGCATTCCTGCAAATTATTTTCTAAGACAGTGATTGATTACGGTTAGTAAGCCAGATTTTATTAATACGCCATATAGGTGTTTTTAACTTTATTTAACTGTATAACAATTTAAAAACAATTAAAGATTTTCTATAAGAATGAAACTGCACATAGTAATTTAAAACTAATTAAAGTGGTATATGAATCTTTCAACATCATAAGAAATACAATACTACTTAAAAGTTGCACTGTTTGAAAAGCAATATGCACACAATTTTCAATGTTTTTGTCATGAGAAAGAGTGAGCAGTACGGACAAAGGGTTGCCCGGTTTTAACCCTCTCACTCTAATTAATAATAGTAGTAGTTTAGATCCACAGATGTAGCATTAACGGATGAAAAATATGAAAATATTTCAGAAGCAACATGCTTATACAGTTTTTTTTCTACTTGCAACATGTTCTACTATCAAGTTTTTCAACTATTTCAATAATATTTAATATGAAAAAAATCAATACTTGCCATTCATATGTAAGAAAATATATACTTTTTTACTAGATACAATTTTTTTTTAAGTTTCATTTACAATGTTCAGAAGAGTTTAAAATCATAGTGCTTCAGTTGAAAAAACATATAAAAATAACTTTTTTTTCACAATTTTTATTATATTTACTTTATTTGACTTGAAAGAACACTATTTCAACGAAAAAATATTGTTTTGCTTGGGAATTTCTCATTGTGGGAATAAAAATGTTAACAGTACTGAGCCAAGCGCTCGCCAAGATGTTCTAAACAGCCGGTATCAAACAATTACATTTATCATTATTTGTTATCAAATCTATACTATTAAAATCTGTGCGCGTCTGTCTGTGTGTCTGTGTGTCTGTGTGTAGCATCATCTCCTCCTAAACGGCTGGGAGTTGAGTTTCGATCGAGGTATCCACGAATTCGGAAAATTTCGAGAAAAGAACCTCCGCTAATTTAAATTTCGAAATTCGAATTATTTTAGAGATATTGATAAAAAACCCCGTAAAAAAACGCTAA
>JAWZYV010018181.1:0-23819 GCA_038373885.1 Cheiracanthium punctorium
TCCTTAAGTGTTATTTCTAGGATAATTTTTACATAATATAATGTAAAAATGTGATATTTTTTTATGGACACCAAAAGTTTGTTTATGTAAGATAAATGATCAAGAAATTTTTAAACCAAATGTATATTTATGCTTTGTAAATAAATCAGAAAAGAAATAAACAGAAAACAGGATTAAAATACATATTTTATCAAATCTATATCTACACAAATTACAATTTAAATTGATACATTATACTTAAGATTCATACATATCGTTTGGTATTTTGCGAACTTTTTTATTTAAAAAAAAGTCCGGGAAACAAGATAAAATGAGACAAATTGAAAAAAGAACAATATTAAAATTCATTGAATTTGATTAAACATATTGCTAGAATATGTTAAAATTGTATTTCTACATTGCTTTTATTACAATCATTTGATTGTATATATCTTTTATTACTATCTGTGAAAGTAATTTTTATTTACCCTGATTTAAATATTTCTAATTTTCTTTTATTGGAATTTTCAGTTTGTTTCATATATTGGATTTCTTTTTAATACAAGATGCTATAATGTTATTTTGTTTTTTACAAAAATAATTTTATTTGTAGATGCCCAAACAACTTTTTAAGGATAGTTTACTTGGTGAAGATTTTCACATGTTACTTCAGCTTTTAAGATTTGTCATCTAACTGTCACATAGCAATAGTTGTAGCAATTTTTCGATGGTCTTGCCCTTTTAAAAAATCTAATTTTCAATCATTTACCATGACATGTCTATAGATTACAGCATTGACAATGTGCTCTTTTGGGAACATTAACTGGCCTCAAGTTTTTTACAAAATCAAAATCAACTGTTAAATTAAGTTCTTTATCTAATAAATGAATTTAAAAACAAGATTCACAATTATATACAGGTAAATAAGATTTCGCATCATTTATATCTGAAGTTTCTATAGTTACATTGGGTTGGTTTTTGGCAGCATAACTAATGTTGTTACAAACCGAGAAATCCACAACTTCAAAATCATTCATTTCAATTTCACCAAAAGTTTTAGTTGGAATTTTTAGTTGAAGTACTGATTGTATCCTCAACTTGTTCTCATACTCAGAACTGCTGTAAGGAAATGTGGTACTGAGAGAACCTGCTATCTTCTGTTTCTATAAACTAAACCTACTTTCGAAATCATCTATTTGAAACTTACCAAGCAAGATATAAGCAATGTTTAATTCATCTTTGCAATATTTAGTTAATTGAATTAATCCAAAAATAGTAAATTTTAAAGCAGTGTGTGTTTCTTTGGAAAAATTACCAGTTGAAGAGACATTTTTTTCCATTCTTCCAACGAGTCAACAAATTTGTGTAAAAATATTAGTTCGTCGATTTCATCATACATTAAAAGGGTTTGATAACTATCATTCATTCGAAATCCTTTAATGGCACATTTCATATTAAAGATTCTCATCCATAATAAAAGGAATTTGGATTGATACACGGGATTGTGAAACAGGAAACAAACTTCATTCAATCTGCCCAGCCCCCTCAGGGGGAAGACCTTCTTTAGGTTTTCACGGGTGTTGCAATCCCGGGGCCCCAGCGATCTTTCACTCCTCTTTTGTTTACTCTCCTCTCTACTTTGCTTTCTCCTTCGCTTTCTCCCTCAGTGTAGTTTCCTCCTTTCAGGTGAGGGGCCCCCCTTTAGAAGCTGCGGTTGCTCTGTGCCGCCAGCTTCTATTGGTGGTTAAACTGCCCACGTGTTTGCCGTGCGTGGAGACCCGTGTCCCCGGAAATGGGGATCCTGGTGATTGAGGGGTACTTTCTCCAACACATTGCTTTGGCCTCGGCTTCGGAAAAAACGGGAGGTACACAGCGTTCCCCTGTGTATCAATCGGCTGGTGGTACTCGTTCAGCCAACTGCTAGGGTTCAAGCAAACTGACATCTACTGGGCACATCGTTAAGGGTGGATGCTGCTTAAGGTATGTACTGTGCGCGTATAGACCCGACTAGCACTGGTGCATGTACATGCATCCCCTTGTTGGGCTCCGTGGTGGGTGGTACGGTCGGGTCCGAATTTCCAATCCCCAATATGGATTCGACACTTTCCTTATCTAATGTCAACGTTCCAAACTCTCTCACTGAGGGAGCTATTACTGCAAAATTTTTTCTCGGAAAAAGTCAGGACGGAAACTTTAACCAAACATCCCCGTTTCTAATCCATAAAACCATACTTGCTAATGTTGGAGAAGTTGCTAAAATTAAAAAAATACGCTCTGGCGACATCTTAATAGAAGTAACAAATAACAAACAGGCAAACAGTATTATGCAATTAAAAACTATCAGCTCAAACCTGTCACTGTATCTCCTCATAGGAGGCTCAATTCATCAAGAGGTGTCATATCCGAACCTGACCTATTACACTGCTCCGAGGCTAAAATCCTTGAAAATCTCAAATCCCAAAATGTTTGTGCAGTTCGCAGAATCTCTATCCGGCGCAATAACCAAACACTAAACACAAAGCATATAATTTTGACTTTTCAATCACCTAAACTTCTTTCCCATATCAAAGCAGGATACCTCTCATGTGCCGTTAGACCATATATACCTAATCCTACTCTATGCTTTCAATGTCAAAAGTTCGGCCATACCAAACCTTCCTGTCATGGTTCCCCAACCTGTGCCCCTTGTGGGATCTCTGGCCACGACAGTGACACCTGCTCTAATCCGCCTAAATGTGTGAACTGCAAACAGCATCATCCTTCCTATTCCCGCTCATGCCCGAAATGGTCGTACGAAACAGAAATCCAGTCCTTGCGTGCCACACAAGGACTGTCATATCCAGAAGCCCGTAAAGTAATGAACTCCCGTACACCCAAACCCGGTCAGTCTTATGCTGCAGTAGTCAAATCTGTTAAATCAATTGCCATACAAACCGAGCCACCAAAATCTGTGCCCGTCTCTATACCTACTTCCACTACTAAAACTAAACACTCAACCTCTACCCAAAATAATTCTACCATAGCTGTACAAAAAAGCGCATCAAAGAAGAAATCTGAAAGCAACAACTCCACTCAAAATAGACCTCTAATAAAAAAAACTGCAGCCTATAAGGCAAAATACAGTAAGTCCAGACTTAAAAAGATCCTTCCACAAAAGCCCATTGATGACTCAATACTGCATTTAGATCCTACCGACTGTGACATTTCCGACAATATCATGGATGATGATGACATCCCTAGCACCCCACTTACACCTAAGGGGACTAAAAGCAAGCTCTCAATCATCCCTAACATCACTTGATAATGGCTCTGCTGCTTTCTTGGAACTGCCACGGTTTTCAGAATAAAAGTGACGACCTTAAAACACTCATCTACGACCACAATCCTGCCTGCTTCGCACTACAAGAAACTTATCTCAAAGCCGATAAATATCCCACTATCCACAATTATACAATACTTCGGAAAGACTACGAACTCGGAGATAGGGCCTCTGGTGGTGTGGCCCTGTTAATCAACAATAACTATCCTCACATAATAGTCAATCTGCATACCAACCTACAAGCAGTCGCCGCTCGTGTCAAATTAAAACAGCTAACTACCATCTGCTGCACTTATCTCCCTCCTACTGAAACCATCAGCCAAACATCTCTCAATAGCCTTATCCAACAACTTCCTCCTCCTTTTATCCTCCTGGGGGATATGAACGGTCATAGTCCCTTATGGGGCAGCACAGATACAAACAATAGAGGCCTACTAATTGAACAACTGTTGACCAACTTTTCCCTTTGCGTAATGAATAACGGCGACAACACCTACTTCCACTACCCAACAAAATCCTTTCATGCCATAGATCTTGCTATTTGTTCTCCATCTATCCTACCACTATATAACTTTTCAGTCTCCAGTGACTTACATAACAGCGATCACTTTCCAATTTTTCTCTCACCACTTTACTACAATCCGAAAGGCACCCTTACCACACCTAGGTATATTTATGATAAGGCAGATTGGCCTAACTTTACTGCATTATCCAAAATCACCTCAAACATCCTTGAAGGCACTATTGAAGAGGTCGTGGATAAAGTCACTTCAGTCATTATTACAGCAGCTGATGCCAATATTCCAAAATCGGGCACGACACCTCGGCGCAATAAAAAACCGTGGTGGAATGAAACCTGTACACTAGCAAAAAAACAGCAGCAGAAAGCCTGGAGTGTTTTTCGGCGGTACCCTACCACCGACAACCTCATACTTTTTAAAAAAGCTAAAGCTTATGCCAGGAAAATAAGGCGGCAATGTCAAAAACAATCATGGGTGAAATACGTCTCTAGCATAACATCTACCACTACTAGTAAGGAGCTATGGTTGAAAACCAAAAGGGCCATGGGGATCTATAATAACCCCTCAATATCCTGTCTGTCCATCAATAACAACATAATATCTGATACAAAAGAAATAGCTAATAACATCGGTCAGACTCTTGCTTCTATATCATGCAGTACTTCTTTCTCAAACCCTTTTTTCTCATACAAACAACAATCTGAACGAAAAAAACTTAAATTTAAAACCACCTCAAACTTTCCATACAATAGTGATTTTACCATCAATGAACTCACCAAATACCTCCGGGAATCCTCCAATACTTCTCCTGGTCCTGACGGCATTACTTATGAAATGCTGAAACACTTAGCCTATGACTCTTTACTAAACCTGTTAAAACTATACAATAGGATCTGGAACGAACAGACCTTTCCCTCTGCCTGGAGCAATGCAATTGTTATTCCTTTCCCGAAACCTGGAAAAGATACGTCTAACCCTAGCAACTACCGTCCCATAGCCCTTACTAGTTGTCTTTGTAAATTAATGGAAAAAATGGTTAATGCTCGCCTTGTCTACATTTTAGAAACTGGGGACCATATACATCCCCTTCAGAGTGGCTTCCGCAAAGGCAGGTCCACCATTGACAATATTTTAAACTTAGAGACACAAATTCGTAATGCTTTCCTCAGAAAGAATCACTTAGTGTCAGTGTTCTTCGACATAGAAAAGGCATACGACCGAACATGGAGATACGGCATCCTTCAAGACCTCTACAATATAGGCTTTCGAGGCAATCTTCCAATTTTTATAAAAAAATTTCTATCACCCAGAAATTTCCGTGTAAGGATCAACAACACTCTGTCTGACAATTTCTCACTAGAAGAGGGTGTTCCCCAGGGCTCCGTACTTAGCGTCACCCTCTTCTCTATTAAAATCAATAATATTCTAAATCAACTACCTCCAACAGTCACCGGTAGCCTATATGTAGATGATCTTCAAATATCCTGCCAGGGGAAAGACATGCGTCTGATAGAACGGCAGCTTCAAAATGCCATCAATCGTATTCTAAAATGGTGTGACATCAACGGTTTTACTATATCTGCCGAAAAAACAGTGTGTACACATTTCTGCCGTAAACGTGGGATCCACCCGGACCCAGAACTTTACCTGGGTCATACTAACATTGCCCTCAAGGACTTTGTCAAATTTTTAGGGGTGACTTTTGATAAAAAACTTACATTTGCCAAACATATCTCTGATATCCGCAGTAAATGTGAGAAAAAACTTAACATTTTAAAGGTTCTAACCAACACCTCATGGGGGTCAGACCGGGATGCTCTCCTGCGGATCTACCGCGCTGTCATCCGATCAAAATTGGACTATGCATGCTGTGCGTATGGGTCAACATGCAAGTCAATATTAAAAAAACTTGACACTGTGCATCATAGTGCACTACGCATTTGCTCCGGTGCTTTTAGAACTTCACCTGTACATAGTCTTTACATCACCTGTCATGAGCCACCTCTCACCCTCACTCGTCACAAGCTTTCATTGAATACATATTTTCGCATACTCTCTCATCCCTCACATCCTTTAAAGGACCCTTTTATAGACACCCATCTGGACAGATTTTACAATCATCGCCCTTCATGCACCCCTCCCTTTGGACTTAGGATCCGTAGGAGTCTAGTCGGTACACAGTTGCAGGATGTCATAGTCTCTTCTTGTTCTCTGAATGAAATCCCACCCTGGACTGAAATGCGGATTCCATACCTTCAGCCCTATGAAGGCTTCATCAAACAGGATACTGACCCCAAAATATACCAACAGCTGTTCTTAGATCATAGAAATAAATATGAAAATTATGTAGACCTCTACACAGATGGCTCTAAAACCGGTAATCACGTTGGCTTTGCCTTCGTGAATAATAATCATTCTTGCAGCTACACTCTCCCTCAGTTTTGCTCTGTCTTCACAGCCGAATTACTAGCCATTTATGAAAGCCTTCTGTACATCTCCAGAAAAAACACAAAGAAATTTATAATCTATTCTGACTCTCTCAGTGTCCTGGAAAATCTGAAATCTGGATCCCTTGCCCATAGCTATATTATTAAAGTATTACGTATGTATGAACAGCTTAAAAACCGTGGGTACAGTATTCTCCTGTGCTTCGTACCCAGTCATATTGGAATTGCTGGTAACGAGAAAGCAGACACCCTTGCAAAGCTTGCGACCCTCCCGTACTGCGGCAACCTTTCCTACAACGACATTAAGTCTAGCATCTCTTACATCATAGAAGGTACCTGGATTGATAAATGGGACAGGGAAACTGGGAACAAACTTCATTCTATACGCCCAGCTCTCAAGCATTGGTCTTCCCATCCCTATCGGAGACTGGATGTCATCTTGACACGTCTCCGCATTGGCCATACGAGGCTCACTCATAAGCACTTACTCCTGGGAGAACCTTCCCCGGAGGGCCCCCATTGTCATACCAACCTCACCATTCGTCATGTTTTAACCTCATGTACTGCTTTTATTACTTTTTACCAAACACTTTTTAACTGTTCTCATCCCAAACTTGACGATATTTTGGGTGAAACCCCGCACCGTAATTTGTTCGCCTTTCTTCGCCGTAGCAATCTTTTTTACTCATTGTGAAGCAAGAACATTTGTCATACTGGTTTCTGGATGGGGGCCCCCATCCAGATGTCCTTATATTATTTTAAGGTACTTTTTAACCTTTATACAGCATGCTTTTATCGTTTTTAGACCTCATGGTTTTTAATTTTACCCCTTTTAAGCAACACCTTTATACCTATAAACACTCCTTTTACACATATACTCATAGTCTGGCGCAGTATGTCCTCTCTGGACCTTGTGCCAAAAAAACCAACCAACCAACCTACCGACTCTGACATTTCCGACAATATCATGGATGATGATGACATCCCTAGCACCCCACTTACACCTACGGGGACTAAAAGCAAGCTCTCACTCATCCCTAACATCACTTGATAATGGCTCTGCTGCTTTCTTGGAACTGCCACGGTTTTCAGAATAAAAGTGACGACCTTAAAACACTGATGTACGACCACAATCCTGCCTGCTTCGCACTACAAGAAACTTATCTCAAAGCCGATAAATATCCCACTATCCACAATTATACAATACTTCGGAAAGACTACGAACTCGGAGATAGGGCCTCTGGTGGTGTGGCCCTGTTAATCAACAATAACTATCCTCACATAATAGTCAATCTGCATACCAACCTACAAGCAGTCGCCGCTCGTGTCAAATTAAAACAGCTAACTACCATCTGCTGCACTTATCTCCCTCCTACTGAAACCATCAGCCAAACATCTCTCAATAGCCTTATCCAACAACTTCCTCCTCCTTTTATCCTCCTGGGGGATATGAACGGTCATAGTCCCTTATGGGGCAGCACAGATACAAACAATAGAGGCCTACTAATTGAACAACTGTTGACCAACTTTTCCCTTTGCGTAATGAATAACGGCGACAACACCTACTTCCACTACCCAACAAAATCCTTTCATGCCATAGATCTTGCTATTTGTTCAACATCTATCCTACCACTATATAACTTTTCAGTCTCCAGTGACTTACATAACAGCGATCACTTTCCAATTTTTCTCTCACCACTTCACTACAATCCGAAAGGCACCCTTACCACACCTAGGTATATTTATGATAAGGCAGATTGGCCTAACTTTACTGCATTATCCAAAATCACCTCAAACATCCTTGAAGGCACTATTGAAGAGGTCGTGGATAAAGTCACTTCAGTCATTATTAAAGCAGCTGATGCCAATATTCCAAAATCGGGCATGACACTTCGGCGCAATAAAAAACCGTGGTGGAATGAAACCTGTACACTAGCAAAAAAAAAAAACCAGCAGAAAGCCTGGAGTGTTTTTCGGAGGTACCCTACCACCGAAAACCTCATAGTTTTTAAAAAAGCTAAAGCTTATGCCAGGAAAATAAGGCGGCAATGTCAAAAAGAATCCTGGGTGAAATATGTCTCTAGCATAACATCTACCACTACTAGTAAGGAGCTATGGTTGAAAACCAAAAGGGCCATGGGGATCTATAATAACCCCTCAATATCCTGTCTGTCCATCAATAACAACATAATATCTGATACAAAAGAAATAGCTAATAACATCGGTCAGACTCTTGCTTCTATATCATGCAATACTTCTTTCTCAAACCCTTTTTTCTCATACAAACAACAATCTGAACGAAAAAAAACTTAAATTTAAAACCTCCTCAAAGTTTCCATACAATAGTGATTTTACCATCAATGAACTCACCAAATACCTCCGGGAATCCTCCAATACTTCTCCTGGTCCTGACGGCATTACTTATGAAATGCTGAAACACTTAGCCTATGACTCTTTACTAAACCTGTTAAAACTATACAATAGGATCTGGAACGAAGAAACCTTTCCCTCTGCCTGGAGCAATGCAATTGTTATTCCTTTCCTGAAACCTGGAAAAGATACGTCTAACCCTAGCAACTACCGTCCCATAGCCCTTACTAGTTGTCTTTGTAAATTAATGGAAAAAATGGTTAATGCTCGCCTTGTCTACATTTTAGAAACTGGGGACCATATACATCCCCTTCAGAGTGGCTTCCGCAAAGGCAGGTCCACCATTGACAATATTTTAAACTTAGAGACACAAATTCGTAATGCTTTCCTCAGAAAGAATCACTTAGTGTCAGTGTTCTTCGACATAGAAAAGGCATACGACCGAACATGGAGGTAAGGCATCCTTCAAGACCTCTACAATATAGGCTTTCGAGGCAATCTTCCAATTTTTATAAAAAAATTTCTATCACCCAGAAATTTCCGTGTAAGGATCAACAACACTCTGTCTGACAATTTTTCACTAGAAGAGGGTGTTCCCCAGGGCTCCGTACATGCATAGAGGGTGAGGCATCATTTTTAGAGTCGTGGATAAAGTATGTCTCCAGCACCTCTACATCTACCACTAGTAAGGAACTATGGGCAAAAATAAAAAGAGCCACTGGTATATATAATAACCACTCAGTATTCTGTTTATCTCTTAATAGCAAGATTATCTCCAATATGCAAGAAATAGCAAACACTATTGGACTTCTCCTCCAGTTCCTCCTTCCCCAACACATTCCTTCCCCTATAAACAGCAATCTGAACGCCATAAATTACACTTTAATACTTTCTCTCACATCTCCTACACTAGTGCTTTTACAATCAATGAACTCTTAAAAAGCTTAAAACAATCCTCAAATACTTCTCCTGGACCAGATAGCATAACCTACGAAATGCTGAAACATCTTTCCCACGGCTCATTACTAAACTTACTCCATTTATACAGTAGAATCAATCTGTATTAAGCATAAATTTCCTTATTGATGGACAAATGCCATAGTCGTTCCTTTTCCCGATCCTGGAAAAGATCTGTCCAATCCCTGTAACTACCTTCCCATATCCCTTACTAGCTGCTTATGCAAGCTATTGGAGAGGATGATTAATGCCCACCTAGTTTATATTTTAGAGACTGAGGCCATTTACACCCTTTTCAAAATGGCTTCCGTAAAGGCAGATCTACTATAGACGATATTCTCTACCTGGAGACACAAATTCGAAATGCTTTCTTGAGATAAAACCATCCAGTTTCCATTTTCTTTGACATAGAGAAAGCTTATGACCGGACTTGGAGATACGGTATTCTCCGTGACTTACATAACTTTGGTTTTTGTGGCAATCTTCCCATTTTTATCAAGAACTTTTAATCCCTTCGGAACTTTAGAGTACGAATAAACAACACCTCATCCAATAACTTTATACAGGAGGAAGTCATACCTCAAGTCTTCATTCTAAGCGTTACCCTTTTATTAGTAAAAATAAATGACATCCTTAAACAACTCCCTGCAACAGTCCACGGTAGCCTGTATGTAGATGACCTCTAGATTTCTTATCAGGGAAAGGACATGCGCTATGTTGAACGCCAACTTCAGAACACTGTTAATCATATTTTAAAGTGGTGCAACACAAATAGATTCAACATATCTGGCGAAAGAACTGTTTCTGTACACTTTTGCCAAAAATGTGGGATCCATCCGGATCCTGAACTGTATCTGGGTCGTACTAAAATTTATATTCAAGACTCTACTAAAGTTTTAGGTATCCATTTTCAAAAGAAACAAACATTCGCTACACATATTTTTTACATCCGTAACAAATTTGAAAAGAATTTAAACATTTTAAAAGTCTTTGTTGGCTTTGCCAATACAAATTGTATACTCTCCTTTACACCTTTTTACCTGGAAAAACTTTGTTTTCCTTTTTTTTACACATAGTCTGGCACAGTATGTCCTTTTTGGACCTTGTGTATTATACACCCATGATCAAGATTTGGTCATAATATCAATCTTTTCCACCCCTTGAAACATCAGCCAATTTTCAACCAAATCTTCAATCAAAGCAACAGGGGGTGGGCAACGAAAAGGCTCCAAGGCAGATGCTGATGTTGTTAAAAGTGAACATGGTACATTAAACTTCTTTATCTTTCTTCTGTGTTCCTGCTCATCTTCAGAAGAGCTGTTACATCTAGCTCTTTTGCTTGTTCCAGGTACATCTGAATCATACTGTGAAGCTTAAAAGATTTGTTGCATCTTTGTAATTCTCTAGACATATAAAGAAGGACAAAAATATATTGCTATTATATCTTAATTTCAAACACATCATTTAAACAAAAAAAGTATAGCTAGTATAGTAGAAACTGCTGATGATTTGCTGTCAAATTACACTTTGTTGGGGCTTTCTTACTTTGCTTGGGTTCATGTCAACCAGTTCAGAGCAATAAACATAAAGCTCTATATGGGTTCTGTAATTGGAAAATATAAGCATTTTAGTATTGTACGTATTGTGAACATTCAAAATAAAGTCATTGTGAAAATACAGTGTCATTCTCATTTTTAATTTTATCATTTTTAATTTTAAACGACAGGCATTCTGGCTATATGGATAAAGCACTGCAGACCAACCCAATCCATATAGCAAGAGTGTCTTTTATGGTCACAGGTTCAAACCCACAGCCCGACTCTTAAAAAAAAAGTCAAACCTTGGAAAATAATTTTTTTTTTCCTAAAACTTTGAAACAAGATTTTTAAAAAAATTTCAAAGTTCCATGAGACAATGGATTCAATCAAGTTTGAGTCGAAGGAAAGTATCTCAACTGTTGCCTCTCGGATCGGAAGAAACATAAAAGTCAGACGCCCAGAATTCTGAAACGAGTTCCTGTCAAGTCCCATTTCTCAATTTTCATTTTTCAGGAGTTTGATTTTTTCACAAGTCTTGTTCAAACTTTTATCTCAAAAAGGGAGGGTCCTGTTATCTGAGCGAGTGGCTTCCCGAGGTTGTCTCTCGTCCGATTTCTAAATTTTCAGTTATAAAATGTCGAACTTGTGTAAGAGAATGAAAACCTTTTTATTCTTGAGAGGGCGCTGCTATGCTCCCATACACTCAGCGCCCTCTGTCTACCTGTGGAGGAAAAAGAAAACTCTGCAACTCAGTCACTCAAATATTGAAAGTATTCGTTCATTTCCTAGTCTCGAATAATAAATTTAATTTCCACACACTCACAAGTTTAAATGAGAATCTCTCTCTCTCCAAAAAAGTGTATAATATCATTTTTTTTTTCTAAAAAAAAAAACATGCATCTTTTATCATCCAACAAAACGTTTGTTTCCTAGTCTCGAATAATAAATTTAATTTCTACACACTCACAAGTTTAAATGAGAATCTTTCTCTCTCCAAAAAAGTGTATAATGTCATTTTTTTTTTCTAAAAAAAACATGCATCTTTTATCATCCAACAAAAAGTTTATTTTACAATAAAATATTTACGAAGGGACCTCCTCCTCCATTGGTTCAGGTTGCATTCTTATACATAAATTCAGAGGGACTAGAGGAGGTCCCTCCACCTCAGGAATGTTTTCTATTGGTGGGCCGTACTTTTTTGATTTGACTTTTTGGTACCACTTTATCGTGTGTACAATGAGTCTTTCCGGCGTCACCGCCGGCGGAACAGTATCATACGTTCCTGCCGCCTCCGGACCGGTGTGTACATTGAGTCTTGGCGGCGTCGCCGCCGGCAGAACAGTCTCATACGTTCCTGCCGCCTCCGGACCGGTGTGTACATTAAGTCTTGGCGGCGACGCCGCCGGCGGAACAGTCTCAGATGTTCCTGCCGCCTCCGGACCGGCATGTGAAAAGAGTCCTTCCTGCGGCGACGCCGGCGTCTCATAAATTGTTTCTGCCGCCGACGGTTGTATCAGCCAATTCATTAAAAGGTCCGACGCTGGTGAAAAAGAGGCGGAATCGAACTGCTGTTGTTGTGATGGGGTGGCGGAATCGAACTGCTGTTGTGAGGTGGCGGAATCGAACTGCTGTTGTGAGGTGGCGGAATCGAACTGCTGTTGTGAGGTGGCGGAATCGAACTGCTGTTGTGAGGTGGCGAAATCGAACTGCTGTTGTGAGGTGGCGAAATCGAACTGCGACATGGAAGGTGGCTGCTGCTGTGGGGTGGCGAAGGAAAGTGGCTGCTGCTGTGGGGTGGCAAAGGAAGGTGGTGGCATATCCGATGTCGGCGAAGGTGGTGGTGAAGGAGACCGATAAGGGGGTGGAGGCGATCGCTCGTACGGATTGTATTCGTCGATGGGTCGTCTTGCCGTCTCTTCGACCGTTCGTCTCCTGCGGACACTCCCTCCGGACACGTTGCCTCCAGGCGCTCGGCGGCGATCGTACCGCGGAACTAGATATGGATGGCCTGGTCCTGGCAAAACACAAAAAAAAGACGTCAGACTTTGAGCAGCAACAAGAAATATATTTACCAAAAAAAGGTGAAACTATACTTACTGAAGGATGGCATCCAATCCGGGAGTCGGCGGCGGTGGCATCCTGTCCGGTGAGGGCGACCGCTCTCGTCGTCGCCGCGGGTCCGGAGTCACGACGACATCGCTCTCTGCTTGTAGTGTCTCTTGGAGGACATGCAGAGAAAAGTATGTTTTCCCTGCCGTCAACAATACATACTGCTGCCCTGGGCGAACGACATAGGCCGTGTCCGGCCTCAGAGTACAATGCTCAAAGAACGATTGGTTCACATGATTCAGTGTTTTCTCTGGGATCCTGCGAATCAGTTCTTCAAAACGACCGTTGTCGGTCTTGGCCAAATACACCACTATGGGGGCTCGAGTCGTTTGAATTAGATGTACTGTTCTAAGTTGAACGGTTCGAATGCCGAACGTAAAATAGGTGTTGGCTAGAAAAATATTCCGGTCCACCAGGAAGCTAATGCGGTTATCGGAATTTTGAAGGAACCGTTCGGGGTCCTTACTCAACTTGCGGGCAACGTTGTTCCAACGCAGTTTTTTCTCGTGAATCTCGTGGGCCAGTCTGGACGCATTGCCACGAGATTCACGAGAAAATTCGACGAGGACATTCGACGAGGAACATTCGACGAGGTTTCTCCCCTGTCGTTTGTTCCATGCCGGCACGCTGCAGTCCGTCATGGCGAGGAACCGGAATCGGACCAAATGTCCTATCATGTAGGTGAGGAACCTCACGACCAAGTTTGAATGTAAATAATATTCGAACCGACTACCCCTGAGGGGGTGAACGAGTCGGTCCGGCCTCTCCCTGTGGACGGCATGGGGGAACAATTCGAAATCCCTATTCTCTTCCATTTCCAAGGGATGGAGCAGCAGAAGCGAGTCGCCGAAGTATGTCCAAGAGACGGGGCAGCAGCAGCAGCGAGTAGCCGAAATATATCCAAGAGACGGAGCAGGAGAGGTAGATCCCAGCGAATGGATCGAGTCGAGATGCAAAGGGGGTTTATATAGGCGATCGAGAAGGAAAAACCTTGAGCGAGCGTCCAATCGCGAGAGAGAGCCAGAATGCCTGTCGTTTAAAATTAAAAATGATTCTCAAATAGGGTGTTTTGATTCAATTTGACAAAAAAAACCCAACTTTTTTTAAAACATACCTATTTACTGATGCAATTTATATACAATTTATGGATGCAATTTATACGGGATTAATGGGGAATGGGGTCCAGCGCCCCGTCCACCAACCTCGAAAAGCCGTGAACAACGGCGTTCCATCGGTGACAGTGGCGATGGTGGCAAAAGCAACACCGACTGTCCTGGAGTCTCTCCGCTCGGAGGCGTTTGATTTTAAAACGCAACGGCAGTGTACCGCACGCCCCCCGGAGTCTTTCGAGGGTGTAACGATCGGTGCAGTACACGCACTGCACCCTCCATCTCTCGAGGGACTCCAAGGCGCGTTCGTTGCGGGTTCGACGAGAGGGCGTGTCGAAAGACGTGCTGTCCACACCGTTGCAGAGTGTGAAGCCGCCGTCGTTCATGGCCAAGACCGCCACGCGGTTCACGTGAGCGTGGGTCGTGGCGGCGGTGGGAAGGACGAGGGTCGGTAGACGGGGGGGTGGTGGTGGTGGTGGACTGGATGAAGAGGTGGGAGGAATGGAATCCATAGCGGATTGATACATTTTTCGTATCGAAGCAGTAGCGGTGGTAGTCCGTGGTAGTCCGAGTGACAGTAGAACTGAGCTTGAATGCTGAGGTCCGAGTAGTGGGTTCTGGAGGAGGAGTGGAGACGGCCGTTGACTTGGGAGTAGTAGCAGAGGTTGGCTTGATTCCTGAGGTCCGAGTAGCTGGTTCTGGAGGAGGAGTGGAGACGGGCTTGGGAGTAGTAGCAGAGGTTGGCTTGGATACGGGCTTGGGAGTAGTAGCAGAGGTTGGCTTGATGGCTGAGGTTGTCTCGTCCGATTTCTAAATTTTCATTTTTCAGAACTTGGATTTGTTTCAGAGTCCCGTTCAAACTTTTGTCTCAGCCGTTGTCCCTCCTCGGATCGGAGGGAGTCGGGACTCGGCCAGAACTCTGACGGAACATCTGAACGAGTGGCTGACAAGTTCCCGAGGTTGTCTCGTCCGATTTCTAAATTTTCATTTTTCAGAGTCCCGTTCCGACTTTTGTCTCAGCCGTTGTCCCTCGGGTCGGAGAATCTCACGGCGACTCAGAGAGATAACAGACCCCCCCCCTTAAAAAAAAAAAAATTTATATATATATATATATATATATATATATAACCGAGATAAAAACTCGCTCTGTACAATTCTTTCATACTACTATCGTCGCTGATAGATCTCTAGAAGCAGTCTCCATGTCGATGATTTCTCGATTGCAGGATAAGACCCTAAATGTATCTGGTATATTGAGCGGTGCACATGCTTGGGGCATACCACACACGACGAGGCATGCGATGCAAATCAATGTCACTCTGGAAGAAATGAAATTACTCGTTCAAGATCTAGGCTCTTACGTGTCTCCTGAATTTTTAATATGCAAATTTGCATATTATACGATCAAAAATCAATTGCCGGAATGTTTCATTCGTCTCTATCCAAATTATGTCAATTGGTTTTTTGTATCAAAATACATGACTCCTTCGACGGACATTTTAATAAATTTTGCCGACAAATTAATATGGTCTGTGTTGCTGGAAAGAAAAATTTCTTTCCCAGAAACAGTGTTGCGAGTGTGCGTACAGCATATGCCTACCTTTTGTTGGTCTTTGATAGCGGAATTCCAACATCTTTCAATTTCATTCGTTCGAGAGTTCAAGTCTAAAATCGATTGGAATTTTTTTAATCAGCCACATCTCATGTATGAGGATTTCCTTTTCGAGTTCGGAGATTACCTTGACTGGTATTGTGTCTCGAAGATGCCAATTTGGACGGAACCTTTATTGCAAAAGTTCAGCGATAAAGTAGAATGGGTTTACGTGTTAAAAAATCATTCCTTGTCGGAGAACTTTATAATCCGTAATTTGGGCACGATAACAGAAAGATGCAGCGATAGTATAGATGAACTGTGGGACGCCATTAGCACACACCAAAAATTATCGGAAGAGTTTATCGAGTTTTTTGAAAATTATGTAAACTGGCGAAAGATATCGCTACACCAAAAGTTGTCATTATCGTTCATCCGACGTTTCCGACATCGAGTCAACTGGACATGCATATCTTCTCATTCTTTGTCCCTCGACTCTGTTCGCGAATTTCAAAATTACGTCGACTGGATAAAAATATCGATGCGTCGAGATATTACGGAAGATTTTGTACGAGAATTCGAGAGCAAGGTTGATTGGTTTTTGGTATTTGCCAATGAAAACTTATCGGAAACATTCTTGACGGAATTTCAAAACAAGCTGGACTGGGATATGATCGGAAGCCATGAACGAGTTTTTTCTTTCAATTTTATAAAAAAATATTCGGATAGAATAAAATGGGAAGCTGTAAATACAAATATGTACAGTATGTTGGCTTATATATCCGATCAGTCTTACGAGGTTCTGAAATTTCTGATAGACAGACAAAATCTTTACAACTGGTCTACGATATCTGCTAGTTATTTATCCTAACAGTTTCTGGACAGATTTCAAGCAAGAATCCAATGGGATCACATTCATTATGATCGACAGTTTTCGATTCCGTTTGTACGAAAGTTTGTTGATCGATTAAGCTGGAATGCTTTGTCGAAAAACAGGCAATCAGACGAATTTTTAAGAGAATTCAAAAATTATATAAATTGGACCATCGTGTCCAAGTCCCAACCACTGAACGAAAACATAATACGACTCGTTGAGGATCGCGTGGATTGGGAAGCCATTTCCACTGTTCAGGAACTATCAGAAGCATTCATGGAAGAATATCAAGACCGCCTCAATTGGGAAAGTATTTCGGAAAAACAGAAAATGTCGGAATCGTTTATAAAAAAACATGCAAAGAAATTGAGCTGGAAATACATTATAAATAATCAAAATATATCAGACGAGTTTGCCAGCGCAAATTTTAGCAATGTAACGAAAGGAGTACTGGATATATTTTTGAAAGATTTGAGGGAAAGAAGAGTGATTTTATGATGTATGCGGAGGAAAATATTGTTATGGTGTAAAAAAAAAAAAAAAAAAAAAAAAAAAAAAAAAATATTTTTTTAATAGCACCAGAGTGCTATTACTTTTAATCTGCTTTTTTTGTCTACACGAATCTGTGGACATAACGATCCGAGTCCCTTTTGAAACCTGTTTTTTTTAATGTTCTAGACAAAATTTTGGGTGTTTACTCAAATATTTTTTCGAGAAAGTTTTCCAACTCGAACAACAAAAAAAAAAAAAAAAAAAATTTTTTTTTAGAGTATAAAACTCTCAATCGAGCTCTCCGTTATTGTGCTACAACTTGCAACAGACTAACATGGCAGCGGTTCCTCGTTTGACAGCCATCATCTTGATGCGATCCGGAATGTTTGACTGCATCGTCCGATGGAAATTGCGACACCATGCGATTCAAGAACCTTGTGTCAACATTACTCTGAAAGAGATGGAACGTCACGCAGCAGTTCTTGGCCTCTACCTATCCCCTCTTTTCTTAATATGCAACCTACTGAAATTTTGGGGGTGCACAGGAAATGTTTGAGGGTGTCACATATCGAATTTCAGAGCAAAAAAGAAAAGTTTCTTTAAAATTTCAAACATGTTTATTTTTTAAGAAATTGACGATATTGTTCGGGGGGGCAAGCCCCCCCTCTGTGTCCCCCTCTTCGACCCTACGCCTATGGTTCATATGTATTGCACTCTTAGGAAAACCTATTAACAATAGCTTCCTAAGGAAGACTCATCACTGCTCCAGACCTACTGAAATTTTGGGAGTGCACAGGAAACATTTGAGGGGGTCACATATCGAAATTTTAGAGCAGAAAAGAAAAGTTTCTTTAAAATTTCAAACATGTTTATTTTTTAAAAATTGACGAAATTGTTCGGGGGGGCACAGGGGACACGTGACCCCCTGCCCCCCCCCCCAACCGACTATACGCCTATAGTTCATATGTTAAATGAATCATGTTGGCGTTTTTACCGTTCGCGTTTTTTCCGTTTGGCGTTTTTTCCGTTCGCGTTTTTACTGTTCGCATTTTTTGCCGTGGGCGTTTTTACCGTTCGCGTTTTTCCCGCACACCATATCCACCAGCACCGAACTGTAAACGTACAGTTCAATGTTTTCTGTAATTGGAAAATATAAGCATTTTAGTATTGTACGTATTGTGAACATTCAAAATAAAGTCATTGTGAAAATACAGTGTCATTCTCATAACACCCGAGTACTATAGGGCCAGCGTAGCCCAGTGTCAGTTTGTTATGACACAAACGCATACACATGTAGATGTAAAACTCCACTTAGAAACAACTGAGTGCTAAAAACTACTTTTCATTTTTTGGCTTTTTTCTGATTAACAAACATGATTTATTGACACGTTTTTTGGTAATACATTTGTTGCCTTAAGAGCTATGTGCTCACAGTCCTTAACGTCTGATAATTTTGGTGAAGCTAGAATTCAAAGTTACATATGGAAAATGTGAGTTTTGAGGAAGTGGAGAGAATGAGTTTCGCATCTATCACTCTTCGTATGTACAATTCTATGGATTGATTATTTATTTTATAAAAATAACTTAATTTTATCTATCTCCATTTCTAGATGCATATACGTCTGTATTAATCTATTAGTAGAAAAGAGTTTGGGGATGGGTGAAGACACACACTTTAGCATTGAATTTAGTATTTTCATATCCTTTTGTCCGAAAAATCTTTTAAACTCTTGCTCTGTCAAACAGATCTAGTAGCTAGTAGTAGAAACTGCTGATGATTTAGTTACTTTGATCTTTTTCAACTTTGATTCTTTTTTCACGTACAGCTATGTCGCTGTACATCTTGAATTTACGGGGCTCTGTAATTGGAAATATAAGCATACTAGTATTCTACGTATTGTTAATATTCAAAATAAATTCATTGAGAATAGACACTGTCATTCCCACAAACCCGACTACTCCCAGGGCAGGCGTAGCCCAGTGTAGTTTGTGACGATCATCATACTCAAACAAATATTGTGTACATGTAAAACTCACATTTTCCACTTTGAAAGGTACTTTTTAGCACTTAGTTGTTTCTTTTTTTGGCATTTATCTAATTCACATTTTACTAACTGGGAATTGCTTTGTACAAGGCTCCATGCAAATTTAAAAAGTGTAACTTTTTGAAAATGAAAGAGAGGAATTTTTTCTTAACGCAGTCTCATTTCCGACCTATAAAAATTTTGAACATTTTTTCAGTTTATCTATTATAGATAAGTGAGCAGTCTAAACAATTAATGTCCATTACCACCTTTTTGGGACACCCTGTTGAAATAACCGTCTTATTTTCTTGAACGGATTTGCGTGCCTTTGCCGGAGACATGCAGTGGCTAGTAGTAGAAACTGCTGATGATATACTTACTTCTAAGGTATACTGTAAACGTACAGTTAGATGTTTTCTGTAATTGGAAAATATAAGCATTTTAGTATTGTACGTATTGTGAACATTCAAAATAAAGTTATTGTGAAAATACAGTGTCATTCTCATAACACCCGAGTACTATACAGTGTTTCCAGATCTTGCGACTTTTCGCAAATTTTGCTACTTTTGAAAGCATCATGCGACTAAATTTTATGACTTTGCGATTTTGCTACTTTCTTGCTACTTTTTTTGATTTCGCGAATTTTAAGTATTTTTCAGGAAAAAAAGAATTATCAGTTTTAAATTAGTAAAATTTTTATTTACATTGAGCCTTTCTTGCTTCTAACTGTCCATAGCTCAGTGGGTTTGCGCCCTCATCTCCGTCACCTGCCTGCGAGTGGGAGGTCTTGGGTTCGAATCCCCTTAACCCATGATTGTCACTTTCACTTTCTTCTGTGTTTGTACTTCTGTTGTGTTCTTTGTCTGTAAATGTTATTTGGAAATATATAATATTAAGCCGGATATTCAGTGGTATAAGACAGTCCTCGAGATTGTAGTCAGAAACCTCAAGAAAATCACAAACGAAAAAACAGTCTTACATTTTTCTCTCTCTTTCTATCTCCTCCTCCCTCCCATTTAATCGGACCTTGGCTTAGAAATTATAGGAAATGGAACAATTATATGGAACTTGGTTTCTAATTCGAAATTATTTACCTACGAAAAGAAATGAAAAACAAAATGACCTGTAAATGTAATATGTTTATTTTAGACATGCGGGTGTGGTATTGGAGTGGGGGGGGATTTTTACACTGTATAAAACTACGTATCAAAACCAATGGATTGACCAGACAAATCGGCACAATGATTTTACATGGCATCACTTGATCCGACGTCATACTCTGACATCACGCGTCATCTTTGCGACTTTTTGCTACTTTTCTATAAACCTCTTGCGATTTTTGTTCAAAACTTTCTGGCAACACTGGTACTATAGGGCCAGCGTAGCCCAGTGTCAGTTTGTGACGACACAAATGCATACACATGTAGATGTAAAACTCCACTTTGAAAAGTAGTTTTTAGCACTTAGTTGTTTCTTTTATCGGCATTTTTCTGATTAACAAACATGATTTATTGGCACCTTTTTTGGTTATACATGGATTTTAACGGATTTGTGCGCCTTTGTCGGACACGTGCAGTGGCTAGTAGTAGAAACTGTGGATGATTTACTTCTAATTTTCTTTGCGTGGATGTCGACCAGTTCGCTTTTATAAATATACAGTTCAATTGCCTCTGTAATTAGAAAATATAAGCATATTAGTATTGTGAGCATTCAAAATAAAGTTACTGTGAAAATACAGTGTCATTCTCATAACACTACTCTCAGGGCCACTGTAGGCCAGTGTAGTTTGTGACGATCATCATACTCAAACAAATATTGTGTACATGTAAAACTCGCATTTTCCACTTTGAAAGGTACTTTTTAGCACTTAGTTGTTTCTTTTTTTGGCATTTTTCTAATTCACATTTTACTGAATGGGAATTGCTTTGTACAGGGCTCCATGCAAATTTAAAAAGTGTAACTTTTTGAAAATGAAAGAGAGGAATTTTTTCTTAACGCAGTCTCATTTCCGACCTATAAAAATTTTGAACATTTTTTCAGTTTATCTATTATAGATAAGTGAGCAGTATAAACAATTAATGTCCATTACCACCTTTTTGGGACACCCTGTTGAAATAACCGTCTTATTTTCTTGAACGGATTTGCGCGCCTTTGCCGGAGACATGCAGTGGCTAGTAGTAGAAACTGCTGATGATATACTTACTTCTAAGGTATACTGTAAACATACAGTTCGATGTTTTCTGTAATTGGAAAATATAAGCATTTTAGTATTGTACGTATTGTGAACATTCAAAATAAAGTCATTGTGAAAATACAGTGTCATTCTCATAACACCCGAGTACTATAGGGCCAGCGTAGCCCAGTGTCAGTTTGTTATGACACAAACGCATACACATGTAGATGTAAAACTCCACTTTGAAAAGTAGTTTTTAGCACTTAGTTGTTTCTTTTTTTGGCATTTTTCTGATTAACAAACATGATTTATTGGCACCTTTTTTGGTTATACATGGATTTTAACGGATTTGTGCGCCTTTGTCGGACATGTGCTGTGGCTAGTAGTAGAAACTGTGGATGATTTACTTACTTCTAATTTTCTTTGCATGGATGTCGACCAGTTCGCTTTTATAAATATACAGTTCAATTGCCTCTGTAATTAGAAAATATAACCATATTAGTATTGTACGTATTGTGAGCAATCAAAATAAAGTTACTGTGAAAATACAGTGTCATTCTCATAACACTACTCTCAGGGCCACTGTAGCCCAGTGTAGTTTGTGACGATCATCATACTCAAACAAATATTGTGTACATGTAAAACTCGCATTTTCCACTTTGAAAGGTACTTTTTAGCACTTAGTTGTTTCTTTTTTTGGCATTTTTCTAATTCACATTTTACTGAATGGGAATTGCTTTGTACAGGGCTCCATGCAAATTTAAAAAGTGTAACTTTTTGAAAATGAAAGAGAGGAATTTTTTCTTAACGCAGTCTCATTTCCGACCTATAAAAATTTTGAACATTTTTTCAGTTTATCTATTATAGATAAGTGAGGAGTATAAACAATTAATGTCCATTACCACCTTTTTGGGACACCCTGTTGAAATAACCGTCTTATTTTCTTGAACGGATTTGCGCGCCTTTGCCGGAGATGTGCAGTGGCTAGTAGTAGAAACTGCTGATGATATACTTACTTCTAAGGTTCCTCGGATGCATGTTTACCAACACCGAACTGTAAATATACAGTTCGATGTTTCCTGTAATTGGAAAATATAACCATATTAGTATTGTACGTATTGTGAACATTCAAAATAAAGTCATTGTGAAAATACAGTGTCATTCTCATAACACCCGAGTACTATAGGGCCAGCGTAGCCCAGTGTCAGTTTGTTATGACACAAACGCATAAAAATGTAGATGTAAAACTCCACTTTGAAAAGTAGTTTTTAGCACATAGTTGTTTATTTTTCTGATTAACAAACATGATTTATTGGCACCTTTTTTGGTTATACATGGATTTTAACGGATTTGTGCGCCTTTGTCGGATACGTGCAGTGGCTAGTAGTAGAAACTGTGGATGATTTACTTACTTCTAATTTTCTTTGCGTGGATGTCGACCAGTTCGCTTTTATAAATATACAGTTCAATTGCCTCTGTAATTAGAAAATATAAGCATATTAGTATTGTACGTATTGTGAGCATTCAAAATAAAGTTTATGTGAAAATACAGTGTCATTCTCATAACACTACTCTCAGGGCCACTGTAGCCCAGTGTAGTTTGTGACGATCATCATACTCAAACAAATATTGTGTACATGTAAAACTCGCATTTTCCACTTTGAAAGGTACTTTTTAGCACTTAGTTGTTTCTTTTTTTGGCATTTATCTAATTCACATTTTACTGAATGGGAATTGCTTTGTACAGGGCTCCATGCAAATTTAAAAAGTGTAACTTTTTGAAAATGAAAGAGAGGAATTTTTTCTTAACGCAGTCTCATTTCCGACCTATAAAAATTTTGAACATTTTTTCAGTTTATCTATTATAGATAAGTGAGCAGTATAAACAATTAATGTCCATTACCACCTTTTTGGGACACCCTGTTGAAATAACCGTCTTATTTTCTTGAACGGATTTGCGCGCCTTTGCCGGAGACATGCAGTGGCTAGTAGTAGAAACTGCTGATGATATACTTACTTCTAAGGTTCCTCGGATGCATGTTGACCAACACCGAACTGTAAATATACAGTTCGATGTTTCCGGTAATTGGAAAATATAACCATATTAGTATTGTACGTATTGTGAACATTCAAAATAAAGTCATTGTGAAAATACAGTGTCATTCTCATAACACCCGAGTACTATAGGGCCAGCGTAGCCCAGTGTCAGTTTGTTATGACACAAACGCATACACATGTAGATGTAAAACTCCACTTTGAAAAGTAGTTTTTAGCACTTAGTTGTTTCTTTTATCGGCGTTTTTCTGATTAACAAAC
>JAWZYV010018182.1:0-29824 GCA_038373885.1 Cheiracanthium punctorium
CGTTATTTCGCAAACACATTTGAAAAGGTCAGCAACGTTACAGATCACGTCTACAAAACCTGTCTACAAAGTCGCGTAGACAAAAACCTGGGACTGAACGAAATAGACTAACGAAACGACTTTAAAAAAAGAAAAAAAAAAAACAGAATAGCAATTGCTTTGATGTTTTAATTTTTAAGTTTAGATTTAGTGAACTTGAATGCTCACATAGATGTACTTTTGTGATAATAAATCTGTACTTATTAAACCCTAGCTCGATAAATTTTTGGTTTGGTGCGACACATCTAAATCGGCGTCTGACTGTAATGCAAAGTGAGTTTCTCTAGTCTGGATACACAAGACTTAGAAATTAATTACTAAGAAAGATCGGTTATGTTTCTCATTGAAAGTTTTTTTAGACCTTATGTTCGGGATACAGAAGTAATATTGTACGTAAAATACAGTGCGCGAAAAAAGTATACGGACACGCGAAAAATCGCCAAATCTAGAAGCCTTGTTTACAGAATCGTATGCAAATTTTTGCAGCAAAAATAGAAGTAAAACTAAAATATTCCATGCTTAAAGTAATTAAAATTTTGAATTTGAAATCTGCTAAAATTTAAAGTTTGATTTTTAAACCTAAATGAAAACGGAAAAAAGTTTAAGGACATTGCTTTTTCCCCAGTAATTATATAAAAAATTGCATATTTGGAAGCATAAAATGACAATTCCGAGTTTAAAGATGCATTTGCGAAAAGAATTTCCCATTCGGCTACTTTCAATGTGAATTTTTAGCAATGTCCAAAGGAACTCAACTTTCTGACTCTGAAGAAGGAAAAATTGTTGCTTTTCGAGAAAGTTGATTAAGTGGATGGGAAATTTCAAAAAGAATCAAGAGATCTACAACGGTGGTTTATAATTTTCTAAAAAATTCTGGGATGTATGGTATGAAAAAGCGAACTGGGAGACCAGAAATTCTCACTCGTCAACAAAAAAGGAGGATTGTAAGGAGAGCTTGCGAGAAAAAAGAAACCGCAAATGAAGTTAGACGAATTTAGAGTTTACCATGCTCAACAAGGACTGTTCAAAATGTTTTGAGTAAACATCCTCAAGTTTCTTATGGGAAATTAGTGTCACGCCCCCCCCCCTCTTACAAATCACCATTAGAAAAGAGTTGACTTAGCCAAAAAATACATTTCTCTTGGTCAAAAGTGGGCTGATGTAACTTTTTCGGACGAAAAAAAGTCTGTTCAGTCTTGATGGACCTGATGGTTTTCGTTATTTTTGGTATGATCTGCGAAAGACCAAGGAAGTGTTTTCCAGGCGTCAATATGATGGTGGCTCGATTATGGTATGGGGCGCTTTTGCGGCAAATGGAACCACTCCAATTGTATTTATCAACTGTAAAATGAATTCGGACAGGTATGTTAGATATGTTAGGAGAAAGTGTGTTACCTGAAGCGCCACTAATTACTTCAGGGGAGTAGATTTTTCAGGGATAATGCTTCGATACACGTTTCTACGAGCGCAAAATTCTAGTTTGAAGCTAATTCTTTAAATTTACTTGATTGGCCGGCGAGAAGTCTCGATCTTAATCCAATCGAAAACTTATGGGGACTTCTAGCCCGAGAAGTTTATAAAAACGGCACGCAGTATCCATATACACAAGATCTTGTCGTCGCTATCAAAGACGCTTGGGAAAAAATATCTGTGGACATTTTAAAAGATCTTTCACGATCTATGACCTCTCGACTTATTCAAGTTATTGGAAAAAAAGGTAGTTTTCTTGATTATTAAAACATTTTCTAAGTATTTTAGAACATGTCCTTATAATTTTTTTCGTATTTCCTTTAATGTTAAATTTTGTAAAATCAATATTTTGAATCTAAATTTTGTTTTTTATGTGGTATAAGTGCTATCACAAAATTATGCAGCAGAAGTAAGAAATATAAAAATTTCATTCAGGTGAAATGGAAAGAAAGCATATTTTCATGCAATTAAATGTTGTCCTTATACTTTTTTCGCGCACTGTATACAAAATTTGTCTGCATCATTTAGTGTATTTCGCGTCATTACATCGTTTCTCAAAGTTTGGCAATATATATTAATATACACCCTGCTAAAAAGTTGATGACATATACTTTCAATTTAGATTTCTTTTAAACTAAAATTATAACATTCATGCAATTTCAAAATATGAACATTCATGCACACACTTATTTGTTGTAGCTTGAAGGGCTTTACAAAAAATACAAATATAAACCTGTTCAGTTTAAAAGATTGTTACATTTTATTAATTGATTTTAGATTCTTATTAAGTAAAATCATAACATTCATTACGGATAAATACATTGATAACTCACCCAAAGAAATTTTAAGAACACTATATGAAGCCTGACCCCGATCGCACAATTTTAAAGCCAATTAATTTCAACTTGACGTTTGCGAACTTTATTTCGGACAACGCTTCTTTTGGGACGCTCTTTTGGGACAACGCTTCTTATATAGAGCAAAAATTTGGAATACTGAGCTGAAATTTTAAGACGGCGCTAGTACTCTATTGCGTAAATATTTCGTGAAAATTTGAACATTCATGCACACACTTATTTGTTGTAGCTTGAAGGACTTTACAAAAAATACAAATATAAACCTGTTCTGTATAAATGATTGTTACATTTTATTGCTTTGCTCTGTGCATGTTCTATTCAATTCTTTTTGGATAGATTATTCATTCTTTTTCCTACAATAGAAGAAATATAATTATGACGAATGCAAGCATCATGTTCTGAATAACAAATTGTTTTTCGCTTTGGAAATGGGGTATCAATAGAAACATACAATCGCAGAACCATGCGAGGATTGTAAGGGAGAGAGAGGAGGGGAGGGGATGGCTATACACGAGTTTAAATTTCAAATATCAACATTTGCGTCAGGCTACGGTTGGTTGTTTGGGTTTTAATAGAATAAGGTCCAGAAAGGACATACTGCACCAGACTATGTGTGTATATACTCAAATAAAGTTTTCAAGTAAAAATGTGTTGCATAAAACATGTAACGCTAAAATCTATGAGATCTAAAAACGATAAAAGCAAGCTGTAGAAAGGTAAAAAATGAGATAAAAATGAGTCAAGGACATCTGGATGGGGGCTTCCGTCTGGATAATAGTCAGAGAAAACTGTATACTTCACACTGAGTAAAAAATATTGATACGTCGAAGAAAGGAAAACAAATTACAGTTCGGGGTTTCACCCAATATGTCGTCAAGTTTGGGATGAGAACAGTTAAAAAGTATTTGGTAAAAATTATTAAAGGCAGTACATGAAGTTAAAACATGACGAATGGTAAGATTGGTACGGCAATGGTGGCACTCCGGCGCAGGTTCACCCAGGAGTAAGTGCTTATGAGTAAACCCCGTATGACCAATGCGGAGACGTGTCAAGATGATTTCCAGTCTGCGATAGGGATGAGAAGACCAATGCGTGAGAGCTGGGCGTATAGCATGAAGCGCGAGCAGGTTAGTGTTAGTGCGAGCAGGCTATAAAAGAATTTCTTTCTTTTTAATATTCGCAACAACATAATAATCTTACCTTATTTGACATCCGGAACGCCGTTCCGGCTCCCAAAGAAGTACCGGAACGTCGTTCCGGTCCCACTACACCCCTGATTCTTGGACGACCTGATTCTTAGACTCCTACGGATCCTAAGTCCAAAGGGAGAGGGGTACATGAAGGGCGATGACTGCAAAATCTGTCCAGATGGGTGTCTAGAAAAGAGTCCTTTAAAGGATGTGAGGGATGAGAGTATGCGACAATATGTATTCAATGAAAGCTTGTGACGAGTGAGGGTGAGAGGTGTCTCATGACAGGTGATGTAAAGACTATGTAAAGGCAGGTGAAAAAAGGCATAAGGACGTAGGTGGAGGGGGATTTCCATACAGGTCTTAAGTCAGGACAAGCCACTCAGTTCATGAACAATGTAAATTACTGTAAGGAAGGAAGTGGAATAAAATTTGTGTTTGATTCAAAACGATTCATGGATGATTATTTCCAACAGGAAGGGTTCTTTCAACGAACTGCAGACACAATACATCAATAGCAACATCCACACATTCCTCATTAAAAAATTACTTGGCCAATTCCCACGATTGTTAAGGGCGTTTTTAAAAAATAAAGTAAAATAGTCTCACAGCTTTGGTTACATGGATTGTATGTGCAAGATTAAATTGGGTCGTCCACTTTTTTACATTCTTACACCCCAACCAGGGCTGAAGCTATTGTGGAAAAAATGCTCGGGCATTGCTATGTGGAAGAGCTGACGACAGATTTGAGAAAAGCATCGTTCTAACCATTTACTGCGACTACAGCCATAAAAATATGAAACTATTTCTTTTAATGGTACTACGGTGCGTTTAAAAGAGTAACGGTGAACCCCGTAGAACTGATGTCTTGGTGAGAGAAATCTGAACTAGTTACTACACATTTAGACTTCTGACACATTTAGATTTTCTGAAAGAAAATTAATTGTCTGAGAAAGTAATTGTATTTTGTGCCGATAAAACAAATATGACCATTGGTGGATGTCTTTGAAATGGAACGAAAAACATTTTCGGCCATCATATTTATTAGTTTGGTTGTGCAGCTCATATTACCAACAGCACGCTACACACAGCTGTGGATTGCACGCTGATATGTATAGTCTTATTTTAGCGAAAATATATTTATATTTTCACGTATAAATAGCTCGTGATTAAGAACTTAAAAACTTTTCTAATTGTGTATTTGTAGAGTATCAGCAGGTACTTGGATACTACAAGGCAAGATGGTTAACAAAGCTTCCTGCATTGATTCGAACCATAGCAATATTTGAACCTCTGAAAGAGTACTTTCTTTCGAAGACAATATGTCCTGCTATTCTGAGAAATATTTTTTAATGATGAATACACTGAATTTTGGCTCAGGTTTGTTAGCTGCAAGTTAATGCATTTCACAATTGTGAAAGTAGAAGGACAAACGGCACTGCTTTTGAAGTTTCGAAAACATTGCATGATTTGTTTAAAAAATTTGAAAACAGACTAAAAGATATTGCCATCAGATCTACACAAATTAAATCTCCAACTGGAAGCAAGTGATAGTATTCAACATCTCTATGCAAACTGTATTCAGTATTGACAATTCAGTATTTATCATTCGAAAAATTTAAATAATTTTTTATGACTTTGAAGACAGTAGCTGAGTGGAAAGACGTGTACAGCTGCTTATAACATTTAGTTGATATGCCTCAGCTAAAAACTCCTGAATCAAAGTTATATGATGAACATGCTCAAGTTAAACGATTGATAGAAGGTGAAAAAGATTGGATAGAATGAAGAAAATCTTGGGTTGATGAACCGTAGTAGCATTTTGTTCGTTTGTTCAAGGTAGTTGATTAATTAAGAGGAATTCGGATATGAGTACAAATCACAATAATGTAATTTCAATTTTGCATACAATGCATTATTTATCATGAAACAGAAAGGCATATGTGCGAGAAATTAAGTTCACTTTCAAAAAATAAAATTTAAGGCATAGCTTCATTTTGCAGACATATTTTTGTACATTTATTCACTGCTGCTGTTATTTACGCACATATTTTGGAATAGTTTCTGATATAAAGCATAAGATGGCACAAACATAACCAATTGTTAAGACGAGAAAAGCCCCCGATAAGTCTTTCAGGGATAAAGGTTTGTTAACTTCGGCTTGTGTGTACTCGGGTGGAGGCATGTTAAGCATTGCGAAAAAATTCCTATCACTGGTGTATTTCTTATAAAAACCTCCAGCAGCCATCCGATGGATAGTAGTGTCGAGCTTCCTGGGACAGCAAAAATTTTTGGCATAAGCAATACCAAGGTGGCTTGAAAAGAAACTATCGTCTGATAAAAAATAATCTCTCTCGTATTTACTTATGACAATTCTTTCGGTAATAAACATCTTTCTCCCGCCGTATTTTAAAAAGTTATCTTCGCCGTAAAGCGAGATAATCTCGTTACGTTTCAGACATTCCCCGATTCTCTGGAGTCTTTCATCACTCGAGTCCTTCCAGAGATCACTTCTTATTCCTCCTTTGTAGGTAAAGCAACCAAATGACTTATCTATGACAACTTTCGACAAGTCTGTTATATCGCGGATTCCCTCCATTGTAGGAAATGTTAAGGCAGATAGTATAACGGCTTTGTAACTACTTGTAACGATCGTTACGCTTAAAAACCACGAGAGCATCAGGATACTTAAGCTCAAAGTCAGTGCTTTATAATCAAGAGATTTTTCAAGCAAGCTACCCAACGTATTAATCAGAATATTCATGTAAGTATCCTTCTTACGGAGAAAAAGATAAAACATAAAAGAAATCGCAATTAAACACACACATAAGGAAATCCACACTGGATATGAAAATGTGTTAAACATGGCCCAGCTTTTAGGAAGTGGTTGTGGTTTGTTAGTTATAAACGTCACCTCGGAAACATCTATTGGATGTGCAAACTTCACTACTTCACTTCTTTCTTCGGTGATAGTAAATCCACTTACAGTCAAATCTGCTTCACCTCTAAGTAGCATTCCAATCATTCCCGACCAGCTACCATTGGGCTTTTTTGTTCCAAATTCATCATCAGCAGGCAGGACTATTTGGAATGTCACTCCTAAACCTCTTGCAAGAAGACGAATTATTGGAGCATTGAAAACTTTTAAAACAGTTCCATCGTAATTCAATATAGTAGTCATATACTTTATTTCTGGTAAAACGGTAGCAATCTTAAGAATCTTTGGTATGTCTTCTACAACTTCCATTATTCTTTTGGATTTCAGTGAACGAAAGTTAAAATGTATCAGTAATCATGAAAAAACAACGCTGTCAGTATGTATTTTCAAAACAATAAAATTTCATACTCGAAGTAATCACTTGAATTAGATCAATAACCAATGTCTAACAATAACGACGATCTTTTCCGCAGCAATAAGTTAAATATTAGGCTTAAATAAATAAAGTTGAATGAATACTAAAAATTTATATCGTTACTTTGAGAACAGACTTATGAAAAATTTCCTAGCAAACTACTTAAAGTACAACTAACCACATTTAAAATAAAACGCCTGCCTTTCTAAAAATATTAATTTTCAGGAAAACTATCAACAGCAAAGTTCTTTCAACAAGTAAAGTAATACTGCGCATTATGTAAGAAACGTACTCCAAGTCTTATACTCCAAGTCTCTGTTTAGAAAAAAAAAATATATAACTTATGATTGATATTTTTACGATTGTTAAGATATTGTATAAACTGGATTTCTTATTAATGAATTTTATGGAAAGTTTCTATGGATACGTAATATAGACTGTTATAAATAAAATGAATACATTTCATACACAATTCGATATTTTCTTGCATTATTCCAGTATCCCTGCAGCTATTTTAATTATTTCCCGCTAACATAGTTAAATTCTAGCATATTTGTTTGTTTGGAGTTAATTAAAATACATAAGTATCAATACACAAAAGGAGAAATACTGAAGATGGTGACAAATTTATGGATATATTGCAATATCAACAATAAGATAAATAAACAGTCTGAAAAATGAATTAATGTGAATTGCGTGATTGCAGTGACGATATCGTGTATAACGCAAACTCATATGCAAATTTGATTTAGTTAAATGCATACATGATATAAGGTTAAATTAGTTAATGAAATGCACGACTCTGTATTTGTTCTTTCCGTATTACGAATTGCACTATACTTTGTATTTGTTTATTCTTGAGAAATTATGCCATAACAAAATTAATATTTCCAGCGCTTAATTTTCTTTCAACTAAAAAAAAAAAAAATCAAAATTCAAAGAGAACAATACGCAAGAAAAATATTCATCAGATCTAGGCGGTACACTATCGACAATAAGAAGCTTGAGAATTCGATTGAACGTAAATACTATGCTCAGCATTTATATATGCCCTTAACCGACTTGCATACTAAAAAAATTATATTTCTTTGTGATTGATTGTAATGCATCGGGATTCGTTTTCATCACAGTCATGAAGAATATAAAATAAACATTGTAAGTGGTATCTGAAGATATTAATTGTTGTTTTCAAAATAATCCGACTGGCATCTATTACAAGTTCTAAATATTTATGAAAACCGTGGTCGATATTTGAACAGGGCTGGTCGCTTTATAAGGTTGTTGTCGATAGTCACATGACAGTAACTGGTGGTGAAAGAGGGCAGTCCAGTTTCCTGTAGTTTAAATATCTATTGAAATTCGTTTCATAAAAAAGTTTCATTTCCATGCATATTTCAAACAAGGCGTACTTTCGTACTAGAATTTATTACGACACGCATGACTTTTTTTCCCCTCCATTTCGCAAAATGAAAATATCCAACAAAGTGTTATATGAATTCGTTGCTTGGCTATAAATATATATGAAAGTTTGGCGGATGTTTTAAATTGAATTTGTCAAACTATGAGGGCGGAAAAACTTGAGAAAAACACACATAATTAAAGAACCAGGAGGGGGAAAAGTATGCTTCCATTATATTTGCCTGTATCTGTTTTACATTTAGGGAGAGAACTAGAATGTGTCCAAATTACCATTGCAAAATTATTATCATCTATGTAATGTTACAAACAATTCATGTTGATGACGCAGAGTTAATAAATTCTTTTTCCCAATTTCTATATCGCATGCCTCATATGAGGGCAGAGGCGTAGCTAGGGTTTTCAGCGCACGGGGACAACTGAAAATTTTTTACCCGCTCATATTTGCCAAAATGTAATGGAGAAGGTTTTATATACAATTTGGCGCCCCTTTGGTGCTGCACCCGAAAACAGATGCCACTCCTTGCACCTCTGTAGCTACACCACTGTATGAAGGGGAGGTTGAGCATACAGCAATAAAGTTCTGCGTTTTTAATGATTTTGAGCCCCTACTTTTTTATATTATACATACAGATACAGAGATAATTAGATACAGAGTTCCGACTACCACTGAACCAGCTTGAATGCGAGTTTGAAACAGAAGCCTACGTCCAGTTGAACAGGAATTCGGAATAAAAATATAAGAACATTGAAAATGTTGGTGAGTGGTTGTTTTTTTTTTTTTTTTTTGTTTGCTTGTTTGTTTTTTTAATACATTGAGGGAATGGGAAAATATTTTGGTCTCCCCAGTTTCATGTTAAATGTCTTTCACTGTATTAATATTATTTATCCTGAGGCTCTTAGAGATTAAATTTGAATATGTTTGTACTACAATCAAAAAGAAAAATAAATTTTATGAAAAATGATCATCTCGACATTGTGTAGCACCGACTTTTGAGGGTTTGGTGCAGACGAAATGGTGGTCCGTTTTAAGGCCCTTTCACAAAATTACAATTGATTAAAATGGTTCACTTATTCACAATTCAGTATACTGCTGCTACTCAGTTTACAGTCGGATTTAGTGGCGTCAAGCATCAGAATTTCGAAGGAATTGTAGACATCCAGAAGAAGCTAACAGTACTGCGGTTCCCCGTCACTTGATCACATTTCTATATACTGCCGTTATTCAGTTTTCGGTCGGTTCCCGTGGAGTGTACAGCGTCTGAAGTCCGAAGAAACCATATGTAGAGATGAGAATCTATGCTTCTGCAAAGGGGCGCGAACCTGTTGATGTAGCAATTTTTGTCCGAAGAATCGTTAAAATGTAATGACTCTACTCATGAATTATTTGGAGAACTTATCAGAGTCCTTCTTAGCTGTTCAGTTAGATAACTCACATCTGGACTCTCCCACTATACTAGACAGTGCTATAAGAGACCTTAACAACACTATTTTGTCCGAAAAAAAATCTTGCCTCCTATGAGTGCCCCTACAATAATTTTAACCTCCTACCTGCGGGCCTTGAACAAAAAATTAGGAACAGAAACTCAGCTAGGAGACTCTTTCAGCTTACTCTTTCCCCTGTTCACAAAGAAAACTACACTAGACTAAAACACATTGCGAGAGATGCTCTCGAAAACTACAGGCAGGATTGCTGGGAGTCGTTCCTAGACGAGTTAAATCATGACGAGACTGGCGTATGGAAGATAATTAGGTGTTTTCGCCGCAAGCGATTCCACTTCTCCCCCCCCCCTCAGGGCCCAAATGGAATCGCCTAACTGATGAAGATAAAAGCAAATACCCTGGCACCAAACACAATTCACTGTACATAGTGACTTAATCAATACTGACTTTGACAGGGACATTCAAAATCAAATTACGGACTAGTATCTCAGTTGCCCTGCTACCCAGTCCTTGTACCCGCCACAAACCTTGAAAATTGCAACGTAATCAGCAAATTAAACAAAAAAAAAGACCCCTGGCAAGGACGGCATCTCAAACCTCAAGCTGACAAAACCTTCCACACAACATTCTTGACTACATAACTGACCTCATATATACAATTCTCAAGTTTAAAATATTCCCGGATATTTAGAGAACTGCCATTGTCTGTGCTATACCTAAGTCTGGCGATCTGTCTATCCCAGAGAACTACAGGCCCATTAGCTTATTAAGCAATCTCAGTAAGGTAGCCGAAAAAATTATCTTGCGGCGTCTTAACACTCACTTGCGAGAAAATGACATTATCGTACCTGAACAATTTGGCTTTAGGCCTAAACATGCCACTACACACCAGCTCCTTAGAGTTGTGGAGTTTCTCTCTGAGGGCTTTAGCCAGAAAGAATCCACTGGAGCTGTTATGTTGGACATCAGTAAGGTTTTTGACCGTGTCTGTCACAACCCAGTCATCATCGCCCACGTCTCCCATTTCCTTTTTCATCAAAGCCATGTGAGTGAGCCAGATCCACCAGTGCTCCCAGCCGTCACGAGATTCCTTTTCACCATCCCTTGTTGGAAAGAGTGATTGGCGAGGCCCAACTATCTGAGCGAAGAATTCTAAATGTTCCTGGAGAGAACTGCAGCGATGTTTGGGTGAGGTCCTTCCAACATATTTTGTTTTTTCTACATGCTGGTCAAAATTGGAAAGAGAACCGTCAGGCCGACACTACTTACACTGTTAATGCCATCTTCACAGATTTTTTTAAAATTCCTTTTTTCTTTTCTTTTTTTTTTTTTTTTTGAACAAGGTCTGCCGTCCCTGCAAAATGATTTTGTTTGATCTCATCACTTGAAAATTTGAATTTAATGTGCTAACGATTTTTCTTTTTCTTAAATTCCAATTTGTTCAGGTTTCTGTTCTATATGCAATTCCTAAAATTTAACTGATGTAATTTTCTGATGAACACTACTTTTTTAAAACCATTTAGTCTAATCCTTTCTTCCTTTTTCATTATACCTTTTAACTGTTCAGCCAGATCATCCCCATGTTTTTTTTTTAAGCCTAGAGCAATAGGTTAACTTCTGTCATAAATCCATCTATAGTGACTTATAGCATTCTGCATAATATAAAGATTTACCTAATGTAATGTAGTTGTAGTGTTGCTGGAAAAAATTTTATTCGCCCTAATTGTATTCATGATTATAATGTTGTAATCAAATGTAATAGTTCTGCAAGATGTTTTATTTTTCGTTTTTTTTATATAACTACTGTGGCAAGCTAAATTTAAGTATTGTTAACTTGGTCAATGTAAGAGAATGTACGATCTCCCACCCCCGTATGTTTTCACATATTCTGTCATTGGACTGACTAGAGCTGAAGCAAACCGCATGTATTCGGTACTAAGATACGGATAATCACTCAGACTCGAAGTAACGAATTGCTACTTTGCGGTTGATATCGTTATCGTTACTCCTTACTCGATCCGAAGCTGTTTCGGATCGAGCAGCTTCGAACTTCGAATACAGACTGGCAGGCGAGGCGAACAAGGGGGAAACGGGTTCCAGTAATCGGGTACTAATATGTTCTGTATTTGTTACTGGATATCGGATCGCGGTTTCAAGGGGGGAAATGACTTTTGAGTGTGCATTTCGGTTCGACCAGGTTCGAACTTCGAATACAAGACTGCCGGAGGTAGAAAATGAATTTCGGTTCATGATTTCGGTATTTGAGTAATAGTATGTTCCGTTCCGTTACTAGATACCGGAAGTATTATGGATGCTCGCTGTTTGAAGGGAAAAATCAGTTTCGGTATTTGAGTAGTAGTATGTTCTGGTTGCAATTCGTTTGTGCCGAGCCGAATGGTATCGTTTTGATGAGTTTTGGAAGAATCCGTATGTTTCGTTACAGTTATGGAGATGGATATACTATCTGCTGCTCTATTGATATGGGTCGTACAATGGGGGGATAGGATCCGGTGTATAGTGTGTTCTTATGCGCAGTTGAACTTGTTTTTGCGGGGGGGGGGGGGTTCTTATAATTGTAGAGGAGCAATACATATAAGAGAAGCATGTTAGTAAGGGGTGCTAATTTCGGGCTTTCTAACATTTTAGTACTAAATAGTGGTGCAATCAGAATTCTTTCTTTCAGGGTGGTTTCGAAGCAGGATTGCGAACTTAACTTTTTCTTTTTTTTAGCTAGAATCGAAATATGAGTAATAAATAACAAATTATTTAAATACACCTTTTAAAAAAATATATTTTTATAAAGTAAACGAATTCACACATTTTTTATTATTTGAAATATTATTTGGAACTAAAAAAAAATATTTAGCATGGAAACCTAAACACATTTTTTAAGTAATTGTTTAAAAAATATATAAAAAATTGGGAGCTACCCGGGATTTCTATGCCCACACCTGCGTAAGCCACTGGTATTAAAATAATTCAATAAAGTTCAGTATGTTTCTAAAATGTCGGCGTTTAGGGGGCCATCTGCCCTATTTTATGGTACATTTTATTCCATGAACTCATGGAATACGCATAGTCCGGTGCAACCATTCTTTCTGTATGAAAGGAGTGATAATTTTTGTTTAAAGAATGCTCTCATATATGCACCCACAGAAGGGGCTAACCCCTTTCATCCCAAAAGTGCAGAAATAGAACTGGAAATATCTTAAAAATAGATCATTCTCACTGAATTAAACAATTTTAATTTAAAATATGGTAATTTTTAATTTACTTCGAAAAATCGTCCAGCAAAAGAAGTTTTTGATATGAATTAAGAACACACAAATAATAAAGATATTATGCTTATAGAGACGCAAAGTAGTTGATATCATACTGAGATCCCCTGCCCTGTGAATTTAATATATGTGGCACAATCCCTGGATCTCAGTATTCGAGAACCCGCTCCCAGAAAAAACACGAGTCACAAGCTTTCCTTTACACTTTTTATGATAAGAATGAACAGGTTAAACCAGCGTTCAGAATTTTAAAAAGGGGGGGTTGAGAAAAAAAAAAGAATGGCATATGTCTTTGGAAGATTTCTATGTGCACTCCGTAATTCGGATAATTTAGCATTGTATAAAACCATAAATGTGTATAAAAACAATCTGTAAATCAGAGAAAATAAGCTCTAAATACAACTTTGTGCAACTTCGCTAAAAAAAATTCTTTTTGGTTAGGTTTTGTTATGGGTTTATGTATGGGCGGAATATACCCATAACAACACTGTCCCGGATGTGTTGTTATGGGGCACATATAACACCCTATTACCGATTCTATTAGTAGTAACGAAAGTAACGAGTAACGAATACTTAGTAACGAATAGCGAACATCTAAGTAACAAATACATACGGATACTCATTTTGTCGTTACTTTTACAGCACTAGGACTGACCCACAGTCAACTTTTTCGACCTCTGGGAATCGGGTGATGACTCACTCTCTTTCCGTGGGAAGAGAGATTTTTTGTTAAGATGTTTTTTTCTCGCTCGGTGTAAAGGGGGGTCGAATCGAAGGAAAAAGAGAACGATTGTGGAGAAGCGTTGAGACGGACGCAAACTGTTGCTCCGTTCATGCCGTGTTCCAGTTATGCGAAATTTAAATATTGTATAATTTCTGTATATAAAGGAGCTGTACATAGTGTACCTTGGCCACATTTATGCTACCACCATCGGAAATTGCCTCTACTATGTTACAGCACTTTAAGTTGGTGCCAGCTACTGGGATTGATCCATGCCAGAGAGGATCACTTAGATCCTGCATTCACGGCTTTTGAATGATTTTCGCTTCCCAGAGAGGATCATCTAGATCCTGGATTCGCAATTATTAAATGATTTTCGTGTTTGGGAAAGCTGTTCCCCAGCGGAGAGGGTCGCCCTGACCCTGGTGCAAGTAAAGAGGGTCGCCCTGACCCTGGTGCAGATAGAGAGGGTCGCCCTGACCCTGGTGCAAGAAAAGAGTGTCGCCCTGACTCTGGTGCGAGTGGAGAAAGCTGCCCGGTCCCTGTTGAGCAGAGAGTCATCCGGACCCTGCCATCTGAAGGGAGAGTCGCCCGGACTCTGTTGTAATTGGAAAAAGCCGCCCAGATTCTGGTGGATGTTAGGTGTAGTTCTACATCTTCGCATCAAAACGGTGAGTTTGATTTTATCTTTTGAGTTGCTGGTTAAAATTTAAATAGAATTTCTTAAGTTTTTAAAGAGAAATCTGTAAAACTGATACCAGTAAATTGTGGAGCATTATCTTGTTCAGGAATGCGTTTACGGAAGTTGTTATGTGTTTTCTATAATCATAAAGGTTACACAAAAAAAGTGCAAGTGATTGCTGCTGTGAGAATGCAGTTATTATAAAGTAAAATTTTCAGTTAGCGAAAGTTACAGTTGTGTGTAATTTTTTGGAGTGTTTATACTTTAAATCTGCATTGTTTTCAAATTATCACAGTGTAAAGTAACATATATTGCAAACATTTTGCATGCAATAATATTTGCTTTAGTTTTTAATCCTTGCATTGTGTAGTATTAGTAAAACTTCACTGCTAGAATATGGCTTTCCTTGGAAGAGGAAAGAAGCAAGATTTACAAAATCTCGCAGCTGAGTTAGGAGTAGAGATAACTCCGGAGATGAAAATAGCAGAAATTAAAAATGCCATAATAAGTAGTGACGATTACGATGAGGAATTCGTTCAAAATGTGTTTGACACCATACTTTCGGAAAGGAAAGCCGAGGAAGCTTATAGGTTAAAAGAGAAAGAAAGAGAGTTAGAATTTCAGTTTGAAATTGAAAAATTAAAAATTGAAAGTGCCAATAAGGCAGTTGCCCCTGTCGCGCAGCCATCACAACAATTACAGAAAAAATCTGTCATTGATTTGTAAAGGTTATTACCTAAATTTAACATTGAAGAAATAGATATCAGTTTATTCTTAGAGATGTTTGAGCGCCAAGCAAAGAGTGCTGAGGAAGGGGATTGGGCATCTCATATTTTGGCTCTATTGCCTTTAGAGGTAGGCCAAATTATTTTAAGAGAGTCTGAAGAGAATGGAAAGGATTATACCTTTGTAAAAAAACTGCTTTTGAACCGTTATAAAATGACAGCAGAATGTTTCAGACAAAAGTTTTCTAACCACCAGAGTGCGAGATGGATAGATTTTGCCTATGAGCTTCAGAGTTACTTGGAAGGCTGGTTGGACGGGCTAGAAATTAAAGATTTTAAAAGTCTAAAAAATTTAATGATAGCAGACCAGATGAAAAAACGGGTGAGTAATGATATAAGAGAGCATTTATTAGATGAATGGTCAGAAATTGCTTCCCCTTTCCAACTTGCTGAGAAGTTAGATCACTACGAGTCGATGAGGCGGTATAGTTCTAAGAAAACCTTTCATTCCGCAAAGGTATTGACAGAGAGAAAACAGGGCGAGCCTTTTAGCAAATTGCAGGCGAAAGAGAGAGATGATAAACGAGGGGACAAGACCCCCGGCTTCACCTAAGAAAGGTGAAAGTGAGAAATTTCGAAAAAAGAAGACAGTTTAGATGTTTTGTTTGTAACAGCACTGATCATTTACGTTATAACTGTCCCCAGCGTCATAATAAAGATCGAGAGACCGTGAATGAGGTACGGGAAAGCGCAGAAGAAATCATAAATCAGGTGCGGGAAAGCACGGAAGGAATCGTAAGTGAGGTACGAGGAAGAGCAGAGGAGTATCTTAAACCTTATACTATGGAAGCGGTTGTGAATGGGCATAAAATGGCGATTTTGTGTGATACAGGTGCCAGTTTCGATTTAATTTGTAAAAAGTATGTTCCACTGGAGAATTTTACAGGAGAAAGTGTCTGGTTAAAGGGAGCTTTAGACATTTCAGCTCGGTGCCTTCCGGTTGCTAAAGTGGAGTTAAATGGGAATTTCGATCAGGTAACAACTAAAGCGGGTGTAATAGACGACGAGCTGGATCAAGGAAGGTATTTACTAGGTAACAGAACTGCACAACTCATAAAAGATTCTAAGTCCGAAATCAAGGATTTGGAACTGCTTAGCGTTGTGACACGTTCTAAGGCTCGCGCAAGAGAAAGCTGTTCTAAATTAGAAAAGGGAGATAGGTTAGGTAAGGGAATAAGGGAAAATATTCCTGCATTTGAAAGTAGGGAGGAGATCGAGCCCGAACCAGGAGGCAGACCGGTTACTGCGGAATTTCAGGGTGATAGTGATAGCTCACTGATACTTTGCAGTACCGAAGAATTAAGTAAGGCGCAAGAGTGGGAAAGTCTCCGTCCTATAGTTGAAAAGGTAGAGAATGATGAACAGAAATTGCATATTATAGAAAACGAACTTATTATGCGTAGTCATAAAGATCATAGCAGAGAACCGCGGAAATTACTTGTTATTCCTCAGAAATTTAGGGACAACCTTATGAAAATGTGTCACGAAGGTGTTTCCAGTCATCTTGGTGTGACAAAAACGAAAGATCGCATTGTGAGGAATTTCTTTTGGCCGAATTGCTACAAAGAAATTGAAAAGTATATTCGCAGTTGTCACCCGTGCCAGAGAGCGGAGAAGGCCGGGGACAAGAAAAAGGCGCCGTTAAAACTGGTCCTCATTATTCGGGAGGTTTTTACAAAAATTAATATTGATGCTTGCGGACTGTTACCCCCAAGCGAGATAGGGAATGAATATATAAAAACTTTTTGTATGGCTTCTAAAATTCCAAGTGCTGTGTCTGTGGCTGAAATTAGCTCTATTTCAGTTACAGACGCTTTATGGCAAATATTTAGTAGAGTTGGTTTCCCTCGTGAAATGCAGTGTGATCAGGGAACTTCCTTTACGAGCAACTCGACTAGGGAACTTTTCGGTAGATTTGGCATAAAGACAAGACCCTTGAGGATGAGCTTCGGTTTCAAAATTGCCTGGTATTTTTTCAGTAAGCTCATGAGTGTGTTAAAGGGGTTTGAAGAATTTGCCGTTCCCTACTTAGACGATATTGCCATTTTTTCCACTACCTGGGATTCGCATTTAAAGCACATTCACATGGTTTGGGACAAAATTAAAGAAGCGAAGCTTACATTAAAACCATCAAACTGCAAATTTGCTCAGGACCACGTGGTATATTTGGGACATAGGGTCGGCCAAGGTTTGCGATCTCCATCGGAAGCTAAGATTCGTAGTGTTTTAGAATTTCCCACACCTAGGACGAAAACACAAATTTGAGCTTTTCTCGGCTTAGCAGGGTATTACAGTCGGTATATTAAAAACTACTCCCTTATATCCGCTGCTTTAACAGATGCTCTCAGGGGAAAGGCCCGTAAGGGAGAGGTCACTTGGACGGCTGACTGCGAAGAAGCTTTTCAGAAGTTAAAAGAAAAATTAGCTTCGAAGCCTGTCCTTCGCGCCCCAAATTTTGATCAGGAATTTATAGTGCAGAGTGACGCCACTAATGTGGGAATGGGGTTGTATTGGCGCAGGTAAATGAGGAAGGGGAAGAGCACCCTATTCTTTATTTAAGTAAAAAGTTTTCGGACACCGAAAGGTGCTACAGCACCTCAGAAAAAGAATGTGCCAGAATAATTTTTGCTGTAAAAAAAATTACACTATTATGTAGACAGTCGAAATTTCAAAATTTTAACGGACCACAACCCATTAGTCTGGTTAAAATCTAACGCAGGCTCCAATCCTAGGCTGTTGCGTTGGGCACTTGCCTTACAACCTTACAATTTCAAAATAATTCACCGCTCTGGAAAGAAAAATAAAAACGCAGACGGTCTTAGTAGAGCTTTTGTTGAGGAAGGGTTAGAATGAGTACATGTTTTTTTTTTATGTGTTTTTGGAAATATTATTATGTATAAATTTTAGTGTTGTTGTATTATGTTTTAAATTTTGTGTTCATGCATTCCTTTGCAAGATACTGCACGGGTACTTTCTTTAACTATTTTGGAATATATTTTAAGTAAAATGTTTTTGAGTTTGAAAGTTTAACCTGTAAAAGTAACTCAAGAGGTAAATTCAACTCAAAACAAGAAAAAGTGATGTGAAAGTGACAGTTTAAACTATGCGAAATTTGTGCTTATAAACTTTCCACTGTGTGAAAAGTTTCCTTGAAGGGGGGAGGAGTTGTACGATCTCCTTCAAGGAAACTTTTGTTTCAAGGAAACTTTTGTTTCTCCTTCAAGGAAACTTTTGTATGTTTTCACATATTCTGTCATTGGACTGACCCACGGTCAACTTTTTCGACCTCTGGGAATCGGGTGATGACTCACTCTCTTTCCGTGGGAAGAGAGATTTTTTGTTATGATGTTTTTTTCTCCCTCAGTGTAAAGGGGGTTGAATCGAAGGAAAAAGAGAACGATTGTGGAAAAGCGTTGAGACGGACGCAAACTGTTGCTCCGTTCATGCCGTGTTCCAGTTATGCGAAATGTAAATATTGTATAATTTCTGTAAATAAAGGAGCTGTACATAGTGTACCTTGGCCACATTTATGCTACCACCATCGGAAATTGCCTCTACTATGTTACAAGGAGTACCATAATAACTGCCGATAATCCGCGGATTATCTGTTAAAAACATAAAAAAAATTACGATGCAGATTATCCACCGCTGCGTATTATCTATGATTTTTTTTTTTTTTTTTTCCTTGAGGAAAATTTTGGCCTTTGTAACTTTAGTTTTACTATCAGAAAATAAAAATTGGGACTGTTTTTGCTACTAGATGGCGCTGGTTAACCAACTGCAACACGAGTACGCGCGTACACTAAAGAGTAGATTCTTTCTTCCTAAACGTGGTTCTCAACTTGTGATATCTCAATCTAGCTTTTTATTGGTCAAAAGTTGTACAAATGTCACAACTAAGAGGAAACGCGCCAGTTAAACGGCCGAGGAAATCGGTAATAGAGAAGCTAGTGCGTGCTGACAGTCTTTTCTGGAGAGATGTTAAACCTGTTTGTGGTACGCCATTTTAGGATGCGATTGATGGTGTTCTGGAGCTGACGCTCAATGTAACGCATGTCCTTTTCTTGACAAGAAATTTGAAGGTCATCAACATATAGGCTTCCGTGAACAGATGGAGGTAGTTGATTGAGGATGTTATAGATTTTTATTGAAAAGAGGGCAACACTTAAGACAGAGCCCTGAGGGACGCCCTCTTCTTGAACGAAACTATTTGATTGAATGCCATTTATTTGTACTCTGAAATTTCGAAGTGAAAGGAAGTTCTGGACAAAGATTGGAAGGTTGCAACGGAAGCCTAGATTATGGAGGTCCCGGAGGATACCATATCTCCAGGTCTTGTCGTCTGCCTTTTCTATGTCAAAAAAAATTGATATTAAGTGGTTCCGTCGTAGGAAAGCTTTACGAATTTGGGTTACCAAATATATTATGTTGTCAGATGTTGATCTGCCCGTGCGGAAACCACTTTGGTAGGGGTGTATATGGCCCTCTGTTTCTAAAACGTAAACTAACCGTGCATTGATCATTTTCTCCAGCAGTTTGCAAAGGCAACTAGTATGGGCTATGGGTCTGTAGTTATTAGGATTTGAAGTGTCTTTTCCGGGCTTTGGAAAGGGTATGACTATGGCGTTTCTCCAGGAGGAAGGAAAGGTATGTTCGTTCCAGATTCTATTAAACAGCTTAAGTAGATTTGCAAGGGAATCATGAGAAAGGTGTTTTAGCATTTCGTATGTGATACCATCGGGACCAGGAGAAGTATTCGGTAACTGTCTGAGTTGATTGGTGAGTTCATGGATTGTAAAGATACTGTTGTAGGAGAACTGCAAGGAGGTTTTAAAATTTAGTTTTTGCCGTTCAGGTTGGTTGGTTGGTTGGTTTGTGTTTAATGGCACAAGGTCCAAAAAGGACATACTGCGCCAGACAATGAGTTAAAACCATAAATGATGTATTCAGGTAAAAGGTGTCACGAAACTTAGTAAAAGCTAAAATGTAAAGACTAAATGGTGAAAAGTGAAACAAAGTAAAAAGTCGATAGTGTTGAAGGTAGATAAAAAGTGTTAATGGAGGATAAAAGTTGAAACAAAGGCATCTGGATGGGGCCTCCAATCCAGATACCAGTCAGACAAAATTGGACCTTTCACATTGAATAAAAGATTTTGGTACGTCTAAGAAATGCAAACAAATTTCGATGGGGGGTTTCACCCAAAATATCGTCCAGTTTGGGATGAGAACAGTTAATAAGTATTTGGTAAAAACTATTAAAAGCAGAGCAAGAGGTTAAAAGATGATGTATGCTAAGATGAGTATGACAATGTGGGCATTCAGGAGGGGGTTCACCCAAAAGGAGGTACTTATGAGTTAGCCTCGTGTGGCCAATCCGAAGACGAGTAAGAGTGACATCGTGTTTACGGTATGGTTGAGTGGACCAGTGGGTGAGAGCTGGCCGGATAGAGTGAAGTTTGTTTTGGGTTTCACAGTCCCATATGTCATTCCAAGTGCCTTTTGTTAGGGAAGAGATGCCAGACTTTATGTCAGTATAGGGCAGATCACGGTTATATGGGACGGTAGAATGCCTTGCCAAAGAATCGGCTTTTTCGTTTCCGGGAATCCCAATATGGCTAGGTACCCAGCAGTAGAGGATGTTGTATCCACGGTTCATGAGTCTCTTGTGCATGCATAGGACTTTTAAAATATAACTATGAGTGAGGGAGCCAGATTTCAGATTCTCTAATACACTTAAGGAGTCAGAGTAGATGATGAAATGTTTGATATTTGTTCTCGAGATGTAAAGAAGGCTTTCATAAATAGCTATTAATTCGGCTGTAAATATGGAGCAAAATGAAGGTAGGGTGTAGTTGTAAGAATGATTTCGATGTACATAAGCAAAGCCAACGTGATTAAGAGATTTTGAGCCGTCAGTATATAGTTTGTCGAAGTTTCTATATTTGCTTTTATGGTCTAGAAATAACTGTTGGTATATTATGGGGTCAGTGTTTGGTTTTGTGAAGCCTTCGAATGGTTGTAGGTAGGAAATCTGCAATTTAGTCCATGGTGGCACTTCATGAAATGAACAAGTAGATGCATTAACATCCTCCAATTGGGTACCGACTACACTCCTACGGATTCTAAGTCCGAAGGGGGGAGTGCAGGAAGGGCGATTTTCATAAAACTGGTCCAATTGGGTGTCTATTAGAGAATCCTTTAAGGGATGTGAAGAATGAGAAAGGATGCGATAATAGGTATTTAATGATAATTTATGACGTATGAGAGTGAGAGATGGTTCATGACAGGTGACGTAAAGGCTATGTACAGGCGATGTCCTAAAAGCTCCAGAGCATATGCGTAGTGCAGTATGATGCACAGTGTCAAGTTTTTTTAGTGCTGATTTAGAAGCCGATCCATAAACGCAGCTTGCATAGTCAATTTTGGATCGGATGACGGCACGGTAGATCCGCAAGAGCGCATCACGGTCTGCCCCCCAAGAGGTATTGGTTAAAACCTTTAAAATGTTAAGTTTTTTCTCGCATTTATTGCGGATGTCTGAGATATGTTTAGCAAATGTAAGTTTCTTGTCAAAATTTAAACCTAAAAATTTGATAGAATCCTTGACAGCAATATTGGTATGGTCCAGATAAAGTTCCGGATCTGGGTGGATCCCGCGCTTCCGGCAAAAATGGGTACAGACTGTTTTCTCTGCTGATATTTTAAACCCATTTCTGTCACACCACTTTAAGATGCGGTTGATGGCATTCTGAAGCTGGCGTTCTATCAGGCGCATGTCCTTTCCCTGACAGGAGATTTGCAGGTCGTCTACATAAAGACTACCGTAGACAGTCGAGGGCAGTTGTTTCAGGATGTTGTTAATTTTTATTGAGAAGAGGGTGACACTAAGAACGGAGCCCTGTGGAACACCCTCCTCTTGAACAAAGTTATTAGATAGCATGCCATTAATCCGGACCCGGAAATTTCGGAGTGACAGAAAGTTTTTTATAAAAGTGGGTAGGTTGCCTCGAAGTCCTATATTATGAAGATCCAAGAGGATCCCGTACCTCCACGTTCGGTCATATGCCTTTTCAATATCAAAAAACACAGAGACTAAGTGGTTCTTCCGTAAGAAGGCATTACGAATTTGGGTCTCTAATTTTAATATGTTATCTATGGTGGATCTACCCTTCCGGAAGCCACTCTGGAAGGGATGTATATGGTTCCCTGTTTCTAAAATGTAGACGAGACGGGTATTGATAATTTTCTCCATTAATTTACATAAGCAACTAGTAAGGGCTATGGGTCGGTAGTTATTAGGGTTAGATGTATCTTTTCCTGGTTTAGGAAAGGGAATAACTATTGCATTTCTCCAAGAGGTGGGAAAGGTTTGTTCGTTCCATATTCTATTGTACAATTTCAAAAGGTTGAGTAAAGATGCATGGGATAAGTGTTTCAGCATTTCATAAGTAATACCATCGGGACCTGGGGATGTGTTTGAGGACTGTTTTAAGTGTTTGGTGAGTTCATGGATGGTAAGGTCGCTATTGTATGTGAAGTGTGAGGAGGTTTTGAAATTTATTTTTTGTCGTTCTGCTTGTTGTTTATATGGAAGGAAAGAATTTGAGTAGGAGGTACTGCATGAGATGGAAGAGAGAGATTCACCAATACTATTTGCGATTTCTTTTGTTTCGGATATAATGCTGTTATTTATGGATAGACAGGAAATAGACTGATTAGTATAAATACCCATGGCTCTTTTTGTTTTCGTCCATAGTTCCTTACTAGAAGTAGAGGCTGTAATGCTGGAGATATATTTGATCCAGGATTCTCTTTGACACTGACGCCGGACTCTACGTGCATAAGCTTTAGCTTGCTTAAAGTGGGTGAGATTTTCGGTGGTGGGGAACCGCCGAAAATTGCTCCAGGCTTTCTGCTGCTTCTTTTTAGCAAGGGTGCATTGTTCATTCCACCACGGTTTTTTATTGCGTCGAGGTCTGATGCCTGATTTAGGAATACTGGCATCAGCGGCTTGGATGATGATTGAAGTAACGTTTTGTACAACCTCGTCTATGGGGCCTTCAACAACATCAGAGGTGATGGCAGACAGGGAAGTGAAGGTGAACCAATCTGCCTTATCATGAATGTATCTAGGTACTGAAGTATGTTGGGGATTGTGGTACAGAGGTGACAGAAGAATCGGAAAATGATCACTGTTGTGGAGATCGCTGGATACAGAAAAATTATATGTTGGGAGAAGTGATGGAGAACAGATAGCAAGGTCTATTGCATGGAAAGTTTTAGTTGGATAGTGAAAGTAAGTATTGTCACCATTATTCATGCAGCAAAGGGAGAAGTCAGAGAGAAGTTGTTCGATTTGAAGGCCTCTATTGTTGGTGTCCTTGCTACCCCACAAGGGACTATGAGCGTTCATGTCACCAAGGAGGATGAAAGGAGGAGGAAGTTGCTGGATGAGACTATTGAGGGATGTTTGGCTTATGACTTCACTAGGAGGGAAGTATATACTGCATACTGTTGTGAGTTGTTTTAATTGAATACGAGTGGCGACTGCTTGGAGATTTGTGTTAAGATTGACCATAGTGTGAGGATAACTATTGTTAATTAATAGGGCAACTCCACCTGTGGCCCTATCATTGAGCTCATAGTCCTTGCGAAAGATGGTGTAATTATGGATTTTAGTATGTCTATTAGTTTTGAGAAAGGTTTCCTGAAGGGCAAAGCTAGCGGGGTTATGATCATAAATCAGCGTTTTGAGGTCATCGTTTTTATTAAGGAAACCGTGGCAGTTCCAAGACAGCAGCAGAGCCATTATCATGTTGTGTTTGGGATGATGCTCATCTTGCTCCAAACCCCCGTAGGCTTGACAGCGGTGCTAAGGATCTCGTCATCATCCATGGGAAGATCTGACATTTCAGAGTCAGAGGGGTCCAAATGTAGGATAGTATCGTCTATAGGGCGTTGTGGAGGAACGTGTTTGATTTTGGGTTTATTGTACTTTGATCTGTAGACCGAAGACTTTTTTATTTGTGGTCGGGTTGAGGTAACATTTTGAGAGTTTTTCTTTGATATATGTTTTTGTGGAGCCGTGGAGGATTTATTTTGATTAGAGATGGATTGTTTAGGTATTTGGGCTGTTGCAGAAGGAAAGGAGACAGGTACGGATTTTGGTAATTCAGTTTGAGTTGCGATTGTTTTAGTTGATTTTGTTGCAGCTGCATAAGATAAACCAGGTGTTGGTGTCCGGCTTTCTATTATCTTACGGGCTTCCGGATATGAGAGTCTTTGAGAGGCACGTAGGGACTGAATTTCTTTTTCAAACGCCCATTTCGGGCAAGATCTGGAGTATGAAGGATGTTCCTCTTTACAGTTTACACATTTTGGAGTTGCAGAGCAGGACTCACTGTCATGGTCAGAAGCACCACAGCGAGCACAGGCAGGTGACCCACGACAGGAGGTTTTAGTATGGCCGAACTTTTGACACTGGAAGCAACGGATTGGATTTGGTACACATATGGTCTCACGGGGCATAATAAATAGCCGGCTTTAATATGAGATGGAATAGTGGGTGACTGAAAAGTTAAGATAATATGTTTAGTTTTGATTATTTGATTATTGCGTCGAATAGTGATTCAACGAACAGCACTTACTTTGTCATCTGTTAGGTTTTCTAATATTTCAGCTTCAGAGCAGTGTAAAAGTTCGGGCTCCGATACGACCCCTCGTGAGATGTTTAAGGATGTATGAGGGGTCACTGTAACAGTTTTTAGGCCGAAGTTTTTAATTTTCATTATTTTGGAAGCTTGTCTATTGTTTGATACTTCTACTAACAGGTCTCCAGATCTTACTTTTTTTACTTCTCCTACATTGTCGGTGATACATTTATGTATTAAAAAAGGGGATGTTTCATTAAAATTACCTTCAACGTAGTGAACGATGAAGAATCGAGCGTTCATGTGTACTAATTGTGAATCGATGTTTTCATTACAAGTTGACAGCGGAGCATTGACGTCAGACGAAGAATTTTTCGTATCCATGTTGGGGAAGATTGAAATTCGGACCCGACCGCCCCACCCACCACGGAGCCCAACGAGGGGATGTGCATTTGCACACCAGTGCTAGTCGGGTCTATACGCTCACAGTACATCCCTTAGGCAGCGTCCACCCTTAACGACGTGCCCAGTAGATGTCCGATTGCTTGATCCCTAGCAGTTGATCGAAATCAGTACCACCAGCCGATTGATACACAGGGGAACGCTGTGTACCTCCCGTTTACCCGAAGCCGAGGCCAAAGCAATGTGTTGGAGAAAAGACCCCTCAATTACCAGGATCCCCATTTCCGGGGACACGGGTCTCCACGCACGGCAAACACGTGGGTAGCTTTCCGCCAATAGAAGCTGACGGCACAGGGCGGCTGCAGCTTCTAAAGGGGGGCCCTCACCTCCACAGAGGAAACTACAATGAGAGGGAAAGGGAAGGATAAAGCTAAGAAGAGAGGAGAGTAGAGCAAAGAAGAGCGTAAGATCGCTGGGGCCCCGGGATTGCGACACCCGTGAAAACCTTAAGGTCTTCCCCCTGAGGGGTTTTGCCGTTCAGATTGCAGTTTATGGGTACAAAAGGTATTTCAGTAAGAGGTACTCCAGGAGGAGAGCCAAAGTTTCGGCGAGGGTATTTGCAATGTCTGAAGTATCGGAGATGATTTTGTTATTGATGGAAAAGCATGGTATTGTATGGCTATTGTATATGCCCATAGCTCTTTTTGTTTTGGTCCATAGCTCCCTACTAGAAATTGATGCAGTAATGCTGGAGACATATTGCATTCATGATTCCTTTTGTGATTGCCGCCTCACCCTGCGGGCAACTGCTTTTGCTTTTAAAAACAATAAGATTTTCTGTTGTGGGAAATCGTAGGAAGGTACCCCAGGCTTTCTGCTGCTGCTTTTTTGCTAGGGTGCATGCCTCATTCCACCACGGTTTTTTATTTCTGTGACAGCATGTGCCCGATTTCGGAATACTATGGTCTGCTGCCTTAATGATGATAGAGGTTACTTTGTCTATGACCTCATCAATAGTGCCTTCTATGATATTTGGGGATATTATTGACAGTGAAGTGAAAGTCTGCCAATCTGCCTTGTCATGAATGTATCTCGGTATTTTTGAGGTATCGTTTGGATTCTGATACAAAGGTGAGAGAATGATCGGAAAGTAGTCACTATTATATAAATCACCAGAAACAGAAATTATACAGCGGGAGGATTGGAGGAGAACAGATGGCAAGGTCTATTGCATGGAAAGTTTTAGTTGGATAGTGAAAGTAAGTATTGTCGCCATTATTCATGCAGCAAAGGGAGAAGTCAGTGAGAATTTGCTCAATTTGAAAGCCTCTATTGTTGGTGTCCTTGCTTGACCACAAAGGACTATGAGCATTCATGTCACCAAGGAGGATGAAAGGAGGAAGTTGCTGAATGAAACTATTGAGGGTTGTTTGGCTTATAAGCTTCAATAGGAGGGAGGTATATACTGCAGACTGTTGTGAGTTGTTTTAATTGAATATGAGTGGCAATTGCTTGGAGAATTGTGTTAAGATTGACCATAGTGTGAGGATAACTATTGTTAATTAATAGGGCAATTCCACCTGTGGCCCTATCATTGAGTTCATTGTCCTTGCGAAGGATGGTGTAGTTACGGATTTTAGTATGTCTATTAGTTTTGAGAAAAGTTTCCTGAAGGGGAAGGCAAGTGGGATTATGATCATAAATCAGTATTTTGAGGTCATTATTTTTATTAAGGAAACCATGGCAGTTCCACAATAGCAGCAGGGCCATAATCATGTTGTGTTTGGGATGATGTTCATCTTGCTCCAAATCCCTGTAAGGCTTGAGAGGGGTACTAGGGATGTCGTCATCATCCATGGATAGATCTGACATTTCAGAGTCAGAAGGGTCTAAATGTAGAATAGTATCATCTATAGGGCGTTGTGGAGGAACATGTTTGATTTTGAGTTTCTTATACTTTGTTCGGTAGACGGAAGACTTTTTTATTTGTGGTTGGGTTCAGTTTTAACACTTTGAGAGTTTTTTTCTTTGATATATTTTTTTGTGGAGCTATGGAGGATTTATTTTGATTAGAGGTTGATTGTTTAGGTATTGGTGCTGTTGCAGAAGGAAAGGAGACAGGTACAGATTTTGGTAATTCAGTGTGAGTTGCTGTTGATTTTGTTGCAGCTGCATAAGATAGACCAGGTGTTGATGTCCGGCTTTTTATTATCTTACAGGCTTCGGGATATGAGAGTGTTACACTTTGTAGCGTAACACTGATAGTTATCCCACACGCCAAGCGTCTCTGAGAAGTAAATAGACAAACCAGCCCTTTGCCACTCATATTAAAAGAAATAGATCACTTTTCTTCCTTCGCACCTTACGAACGAATCCCCAGTGCGAGGGAAACATTATCAAGAAAACTGGTTTTTTTTCCTCCCCGATCAACAAGTATCGGAAGAATGCCTCCGAGGAGAAAGATGAAAGTTTCCTCACGCGAAACTTTGTGGCAACAGTTTTCAAAAACCAGTCCGTTGAAGAGACGCCAGATTTCAGTTGGAAGCGAGGAAGTTCTGCTAAGAGGTTAACGACGCTTGGATCCTCCAATTATGCTTCTGGCAGTAATGCATTTTTGCAGGTTGGAGGTACACTGAGCTCAATTTGAAGATTGGAGATGCCTTAGCCCGACGGCCAAGGGTCATCCTGTATGACTGTCCGAGTACAACCACGGACGAGGAAATCATGGAAGCAATTACTAGAGAGGCTGGAGAGGACGAAGCAACAAAGATTAAGTTTACCATCAACAGAGGAGAAACCCGTCACTATATTGTAGAGCTGTCTCCCTCACTCTTCGATGGCTTGCTGATGCTAGGACGCATAAGTCTAGGCTGGTGCAAAATACGCATAAAAGAGCACTTGCGAGCGACGCAGTGTTTCAAATGCGGTGGCTATGGGTACATAAGTACGGGTTGCCAAAACCCCGAACTGTGCCTGAATTACGGATCAAAGGGGCATAAAACCAAGGATTGCAAGAGCAAAAAACCACATTGCTGCCAATGTAAGATGAACAATAAGAAAGTAGACACCCAGCACAGTGCACTCAGTGCACATTGGCATATGAGGAAACACGAATTAGAACTGCTAAAACAACGAGTCAACTATGGGTAGTCTGCGCATAGGCCAGCAGAATCTAGGACATAACCTAACGGACGCATGCATCCTTCAAGCAGACATCAAGCAGACTCAATGACAACCTCTCGGCTCCAACATTCCAGTCTGTTAGAGGGGACAGCTGGATCGACCTATCAATAGTACGCCTTTAAAAACCTCCAAACAATGTGGGAGCTGGAGGAAATAGAGACAGGAACTGAGCATAAGAGGATATGCACAGAGATCCTATCCGAAGCCGAGAAAGTGAGAGAGGTGAACAACAGGATCAGGTTGAAAAACCTACACATCCCAAGGGTGAGGGAGAATCTCCATGCGAATCTCAGTCCCAAGGACAAGGATTGGGTCGATAGCACTAACGTAGAAGATTGCATAATAGAAATAACACAAGCAATCCAAAAAGCGTGCACTGCCATTGTGTACCACCCTGTTCAGAGAAAGCGCCGGTGTGTTCCGTGGTAGACAATACAACTTCTACTCCACTGGAAGTGAAGGGTTGCTGTCTGTTCAACCGAACCAAAGACAAGATTTGATAAAAACATTTACTTTATTTTTCTAAACATTTGCCTGAAAATACAACATTTCCAAATTACACTTACAGAATATGTGTTATACTTGTAACTAAATGAGCTGGATGCCAAAAGGTAGCTAAAGGTAACTTTGGATTCAATTAATTCATTTTAATTTTTCATTTATTTTAATTTTAATTTTAATTAATTCATAATATAATTCATTTTAATTTTTAAGACCCCTTGCCTTTAGGAAAAAAAAAATTGATACTTAACAATTAACCATGGCAACTCGCCATAACACCTACAAACCCTTGCAGGAGTGCTGCTAGTCACAGACCATCCCGATCTGAACTGAAAAACAAGAAGAAGTGAGGAGATACGAAACTTCCCGAGCTTATATACTAAGCTACATACCTAGCAGCCAATCAAAATGCGTCAAAAGATTTGCATATGTTGACGGACATTTAATTCTAGCTCAAGCAAAATTTGCATACGCAAAATATCGTAATCGTTCGCAAGTGCGAACGAGCAAAAAAACTACTGAATGCCAAATTACAGGCAAAAAAGGAACACCTCAACTTTGAGTTTTACGCGACACATCCAGTCATTTTGTAAACAATACCATGCAAGTACGCATTTAGGAAGAGAGGAAGAAATCGGGATGTTTCCAGGTTATACAATTAAAATTAAGCTGAGTATTTTGAGTTATATTTTAAAACTAAAGCCATTATACTTTTTAAGTAGTTTTAGGAGAAGGGAAAAGTTTAATTTTTACAAAAACGGAACTATTTTTAAAATACTTATGAAATTTAATAATTACGATTTAATATTTAGTTAAAGTAGAGTTAAGTTTATTTTAAAAGACACATTTAAAAT
>JAWZYV010018183.1:0-64943 GCA_038373885.1 Cheiracanthium punctorium
GCATTTGTGAATCAGTTATCAGCAACACAGAAAGTATCCTAGACCAAATATCATTAAACTAATCTAAATAGGCTTGTGAGAATTCCTCCCTTGCTTAATATAACCCAAGCGTCTAAAAAAATCCTAATACCTCTTTAATTACCATTTATAACACTAAACTAGTGAAGATGCAACAGAATTGTTTATGTCATGAACTGGAAAAAAATTAATGCCAGCAGTCCTATTATTTTTGTTCAATTTTCCCAAAGCAAGCTAATTTTGATATTAGATTAATTTAACTTCTGAATGAAAAATGTATTTTCGGTATTTTGAAAATACAAAACACATTGAAAATGTATTTAAAATACATTTTCAAAATGCTTTGATTTTGAAATTGCAAAATTTTAGCTAACACTAATGCATGAAAAATTCAAAAACTTAATTGCAACTCGTTGACATAACAGACATGATAAAATGATGAAAACAAGTACATTATCTTGCATATACACTTAAAATACAAACATTATACAAAATATTTCAGATGTTATTGTTTGTCATAAACCTTTTCTTTCTCATCCAAAGCTTAAAAAAATTGTTTACGTATGAACAGGACAATTGTGTGTGAGAAAAATAATAAAAAAGATATAAGATAAAAACTTATTCCACTTTTTTTAGGCGCATAAATATTAATTACAACCGAAGAAACCAAATCACACATCAAACATACTTCCAAGCTGGTGTAAGCACTCACAAACAAGGAACCAAATATACATTACAAACATACTGAGTATATCTAATGCCTAGTTCTTAAATTATACCTAGAATGTGCAGCAGAAGACGTTAAAGAGAAATTAGGACAATACTGTTGATTTTCAGAAAAACTAATGAGGCAACTATTTCTGGGAGGAGCCAAAAGTAATCAATCTAAATGTAAACGTTCAGGGGTTATATGAGGAGGCTAACATGCAGCAAAAGTTTTTCTTTAGTTGTAAAATTTTAACTTGTTGCAACACATGTAGATGTACATCATTAAAATACTCTTTTTAATTTCTTTATTTTTGATATATCTTTTAAAATACTATATAAAATCTTCAGACATCCAAGCTTATACTTCTTCATGAAACATAAAGTACTAGATCAATATATTGATGCATTGGAATCGTTTCCTTCAAAACTGTATGGTGTAACTTTAAAATAGCACATACATACGTATACATGTACAATATACTATATTCCACTAAGAAAAAAAAATAATATGTATCTCCTAAGCAAATACAATACTAAATTTCCTGTACTTTAGCAACTGCTGTTTCCATAACTTTTTAGACTTTCCTCAAAATCACCAGCAAATTTAATATTTATAAACTGTTCTGTCTTATTAAAAACAGTTTATAAAAAATTAAAAATTATGTACATAAATCTCTTTTATAAATTAAGAATAACATTTTATACATGCCAAAATCTGCAATATTCATATGTACATAAAATCTCAATTTTGGCGATTTCTGAATACGTGAATGCTTAAGTATGTAATGAGAAGAAAATAAAATTTTGTGCAAGTAAAAGATAATTTCCTTGAAAAATTATTAATTGTCAATTATTTCCTCATTACTTATTATTTTACTATTATTATTATTATCATCGTTTGAAATACTACGAAAATTGTTCAGCATTCTATCAAAACATGTCTATTGCTCCGATAAAATACGATAAAAGAAGTCAATAATACATTTTTAAAATATTTTTTTGCTATTATTAACTGACAATTATAAGATTTTTACAACCAACTAACCGAAAAGATATATTAGAGCCACCACTCAAAAATTCAAGCTCACCTGTGTTATCTGCTTGACCTGCCAAGAAGCACACAAAAATTTAAACATACGCCCAAGTTAGTGGGTGCCTTGTTACCAACAAGGAAACAAACATGCAACACATGCATAAACAAATATATCAGTGAAAGTCAAATTATAAAGTTATTAACTGTGTGAAGGTAGGATAAATTTTTGAGATACCAGAACATGAGAATAGTTAATTTTGAAAATACTGTAAACGTAGGTAGAAACTTGTTATGACATATAGCAATAAATTATAGTTGTTTAAAATAAAATTCAAAGTATTCGTTGTCATACTTTAGAAGAGTAAATTAATTAAATAATTCTATTATTTTTAAGCAAAGAAATATTGCTATGATCTCCAGTTTCAATTATGTTACCAACCAATAAAATTTTGCAAAATCGTCAAAACTGTGAAAAAATAAAACACAAAGAGTAAAATAAAATACACTAAAAATGCAATACAAAAAATATATGTATATGCAGCACTGCTAATATCATTTGAGAAACATAGAATATAGGTTTCACTTCTTAGAAGTCTTTTTTAGGTGTCAACATGATCAATACATTTATCTTTTATAAAGAAAAATGTGATGGAATTATAACAAAATATAAACACATTTCCAATAATCAATTAACTAAAAATATTCTGAAAATATGCTTCAACAAATAAAAATTATTCTTGTACTAATTCAAGCAAAAGTGTTCACGACATTTGAGTGATTCATTTTGGCGAGATCGAAAAACTAATGGGAGTTTAAAATAAAATGACGTGTTTATGAGTGTGAACAAAAAGAGTGACATAAGACAAATATAGTGCATTTAAAATTTTCGAAGTGTACAACCGTACATCATTGTGAAAATTGTTTGTGTGCGTAAGATAAGCAAAACATGACAAAAGTCAGTGTATCAAAAAAAAAAGTGTGAAAAAATTGAGAATGAAAACCATGTGTAGCATTGTAGACAAATAATTAACACCAAAACGGTAAGCATATGGGAGAAAAAAAAAAGGATGCATGAATGTGCATGGGCAAGCACAGACTTAAAGTTCAGTGACCATTTGATATGAACCTTATCTGAAGTACTAAAAATAAGTTATCAATCAAAAATTAGAACGAGGCATGCTTTCGGGCAACACTTCTGGCAAAAATAACACTCTTGATTTGTTTATGTTATTTGAACAAAATGACATTTTTATGCATAAAATGAACTCACCTTAGTTCCTCTTATATACCAGATTATATTACTATACCAGATTAAAATTAACATATTTTATTTATATCAGTTTAAAAATCGTACGTGATAAAATACTTATTTTGTTTTTCTGAATCTTACTGCAGAAAAGAAAGTTCCATACATCGCACGATATCTTCACTCTGAAAATCCGAAGCGCAGAACAGTTCAGACAATAGTTAAAACGCAGACTTAGATTTTCTTTAAAGTTAACGATAAAAACATCACTGTTAAACCGAAAAAGTAAGAATGGCAGCAATGAATGAATTACAGTATTGTCATAAGTACGGTAATGTGTGCAAACGCAGTTGCGGAGAACTGCAGAGTCAGAAAAAATCATAACAGTCCCACACATCTTTCTCACTTTGGTTGGTGAAGAAAAAAGCGAGCAGCAAGAAAACTTTTGCCTCACGGAGGGGGGTGGGGGCAAAAAAGATTTGACTGATCCATCTTGTTGGTCAATTTCGAGATGCGCCGTAAATTTAAGATGACGATACGCAATCTCGGAGGAAGAAATTCTACACTGCAAAGATCACTCAGTAGACGATGAATGTAAATATCCTTCAAATCAGCATAATATTCGTTTCTGAATCGATCTGGTATATAAGAAAGCGGTGCATTATTATTACGAAGACGAGCCTGGAGGGCACTTTAACTCTTCAGCCCAAAATCACAGCGAATACTCAGAGCCCGAGTATACGGGGAAAGCAGGAAACTTGCAATACCGCTCATAGTAAAATCCATTAACTGTCCAAAATTATACGCAAAGACCACAATTTGCTCCTACCGCACTCCCTACCATCCGAACTGAAAGTCTAAGTCCAAACATGCTAACTTTCATTTGGAGGAGACTCCTGTGAACACCAGTAAGTTAAGATTATGCGTGTTTTCATGCACGGGTTGTAGAAGCGGATTTTTTCCATGGCGTCATGACACAGTGAACAACCCAGATAATACTCTGTCGAAAAGGTTAAACTTGATTTTATTGCAGATCTGTAAATTCTTACAAAATCATTGGACGGCAAGGAGTTGGGGAAGAACTACATATTTACTACCGCTGAGATGTTTACCTGGAGTTAAAGTGATCTTGTCTCGGAGCGAAACAATTAGACGTAGCCTACAAATTTGGCTACGAAGAGCTAATAAAAAATAACGATAACAAACAAAAAATAGACGCACACGTCTGGAGCTGTTAAGAATAAATTAGTGTATTCATTTTAGATATCCAAACAATTAGGCACAGAAATATAAAAAAGGTTACCAAAACGTGCCAATGAAGAAAGTCGCCGAGATCCGAACATGAGAAATTATTGGCTTCAGCAAAAATTGACGGCCTCTCCGAAAGTTAGCAGCAGCAAAAAAGAAATACATTCTAACGTATTGAATAAAAAGCGCAATTCAGCGTTCAGAAACCACAAGAACCGAACTGTTTAGAGGGGATGTGGGGGGCTGTATATAACACGAACCGCCTAAAATACAGGACAAATCCGGAATACAAGTGCCGAAAAATAAGTGTGGAATGTGATACCGACATCACATATTAACTAAAAGACTGCATGAATCAAGTCAATAGATCTTGCTATACATTCAGTATTAAAGATAAATAGGTAATCATTCGTTCTTGACAAAACAGACTTACACGGATTGTGTCATGCAGAGGTGTTTTATCCTGCTAAAAAGTAGTGATGATAACGGTCTTTCGTAACGCTTTGTGTTTTCAAGCCATGAATTTGATTTTTGATTCTTTAATCAAAAATCAAATTCATTCGCGTACAATTGCTGGAACGGAATTGTAAATTGTTGGAACGTTGCTGAAGCAGCATGTATGTTCTTTGCTAACTTCTTGATTTCTTCCGAAAACTTTAGTGATCTTCAATTGCGAGAACCATTTTCGATGCTACCAGCTTTCTGAAAAAGCTAGAATGAATCTTTTTGAGTCTATTTTCAGACTATGCTTCTAAACTTTTTTTCATTTACCTCATTATACAATATTTACTTAATATGTCTACTATTTTTTTTAAAAATTAAAAAAATATCTTATAAAAATTTTCTGATTTTGTGTATGTCAAGATTGCAGTCATTCAATTCAACAAAGCTTTAATTAAATGTGCAATACAACTTCTAAAGCAAAAGCCAATTAAAAGTTAATTATCAGTGTCCATGTCCTTTTTTTACAACTACTAAAGGTTATTTTTAGGACACCATACATCGCTATGTCATATATTGGTGAGCATTTCAGCCATTTTTGTGAGAAAATTTCCGACTCTTTCATTTTAAATGCACACAACGCTACAACAATATTCACGGCATTTTTTACTTACTGATTAAGTTGCAGATATTGCAATGTCATGTTTATAAAATACTATGCTCAAAAGATATTATATAAATAAGAACGAATTTGTCAATCAGAAAATGTAGATTAAAGTTGTTACTGATGCTACTTAAATATTGCTATATTAAAAGGTCAATTTTCTTTTAAGGAAATATGTAAATAAAAGACTGATTCCTTTGTTACACATATTCATATGTTTTACAAAAACATGAAGAAATAAAATATTTTTATCAGAAAGAAAGAAAGAACGTTTGTTTGGAGTGGAACTTTTCTTGTTCCAAAAGAATAGTTAGGATTGGTTTTAACACTTCCATGTTCTAAGCTTAAGAGATAATCATATCTGACCCACGGCATTTCTGTAACAAGTTTTCTTTCTCCGTATGTAATCATTTGTTGCACGAATTAAAGAATGCTTTAAGGCCATCATGACAACAATATGGTAGAAAAAGGCTAATGAATAATGCAGCTCATTAGCGATAATGGGATTACGAAGATAGTTTGATTAATAGGGCAAATGAGTTATAAAAACACTTTTTTGAAAAAAAAGAAACATTGTTATAATAATTACATCTCACACTTGGTAATAGTACGTAGTTGTTTTAGAAGGGAGATTGGAAAAATAATTACCATACCCAACGGGTTACATTTCAATGGTAAGTCAATATTAGAAGAAAAGTTTATGCACTATATTCGTTTTCTAACATAAAAATTGAACTTACTGCTGTTTTACTCATTCGTGTTTATTTCGTTTTTATTTTATATTTCTAGTAAGGCGTAAAATTGATTCTTTATAAAATTTTCGTGTACGAAAAGGAAAATATTTTAAAAGTTTAAATATAAAGTAAATGAAAAGAACGTATTTTTTGTTTTTAATAATTAATATTTTTCTTAATAAAAAATTTCAGAACTATACATATTATGCTCAAAATATTATTTAGTGAATTTTCCCCCGTCAAAATTAAAATATTATTTCCAAGACAGGTCCCAAATATTTCTGTTTCTAAGTTGCGAATATATACTTAAAATATAAGAAAGCAAAATCAAGCTATTTTTCCGACTATACCCATATGTCTTTATATTTTAACAACATTTGCCCATTTGTTTCAGACAATTACTGTAAAATTATAATATTTTAGGATAGCGTGTTGTGAAACTTATTTTGGATTTTACAGGCTTCTTATAGCTCACAAAAAGTCAAAAACAAAGGACGAAATTAAATTGATTTTTACTACACAGCTCAGCAATTACACTAAGAAATTTTAAATTCAGACAGATAAGTAAAATTATAGAGAAATGTCTGAGAAAAAGAAAACACATAGTTATTACTTTACATTTTCTTGCACTTATGACTTCGATGATCAGTTCTCTTGTAAGCCACCGAGTATTCAATTTTATCGGTTTTTTCCCCCTATACACAAAAACTCAAAAAAAGAGGAGAGTGAGTAGTGACTAATATAGAGTGAAGTTGAACAGTTGAGTGAACAGTTTACATATCCAACTACTAGAAATGGAAATTTCCTTAATTTTAAAAAAGGGTAAAAATACTATTTTGGAAAAAGCATATATACACTTTTTTTTTATATGAAGATACAGATTTTCAAACATTTTACTGAATAAGCAATAGACAATGTTTAAGAGTTTCAGTTTCAATAGACAATGTTTAAGAGTTTGGATGCGTTTTCACTTATTTTAATTTGCAATGAAATGCTATTTGATAACACTACAACGTTAAAAATTCCTGACTTATGGTTAATAGTTAGAAATGTATCATGTCCTTACATAAGTGAGTGTATTGACAATACATTGCTTATTTTTAAAGTTTGCCGCTGTGCAAAATTAAAGATATCGATAAAAATAAATCTTTAATTATTTTTTTTTCCAATGACACGAGAAAATACCAAACTCTTACAAAATAATAAGGAACCTGAATAAGAACAGGGAACAAGAATATAAATGCAGTGAAAGAAACAAGTCAATGTGTCATCAGCAATGCCTGGAACTCCAATATCGCTTCACCTCCGAGTCTCCAAGCAGAGCCGAGCATTCCAACTGATGGTTCCTGTCCTTAACTTCGTCTTTCCCACAGATCGAAAAAATGCCAATACGGTAAAGGAGGGTCGACAGGCAGTCATGGCACACGGCCAGTCTAAATTACGCAACAGCTTTTTCGCGGGGTTTATTACCATCGTAGAGGACTCAGTTGCATAAAGAGCTACATACCAAAGGTAGTAGATGGCATTTTAGTCGACCAAAGACGTTACCAAAGTCTGGTAGATAGGTCTATTGTCACACCCTAAACTTTAATGTTATTTATTAAAAAGTGGAATGGTTGAAAGAATTATGTAAAAACATTATTTAACATGCATTGCTACGTTTCCCTGATCAATAATTTTAACATATGTACTCAAAACCAAATTTATACCAATTTAACGGCTTTACTCAAAAATGGCAGATGTTTCGAGTTACTGTGGTAGTCTAAAGGCTTCAATCCAACTCACAGTTGATACATTAGCAGATACAGTTGTTGCTTTTCGCCGCCCTTATTCAGGCACTGTTTAACTATTTTGTGCACAACTTCGTCAGGTTTTTCTTTGATTAACAGTTCCATTGGTTAAAAACTGTTCTGATTAAAGATATAACATTTTGAACAAGATTCAGATCTTGTGGAACCTTCATTTATGTTTAATCTCCTTCGAATTGAACGAGTCATAAGCAATGAGTAATGGTAACGCTCTAAAGATTAGTTCCTTTTAAACCGCAATACGTACCCGAATCCCAACATGAATTCACTTCGTATTTTAAGATAGAACCTAAAATGCACAGAAATATAATTTTACTTTCAATTACATATAAATGACGTAAATAGTAACGTCATGAGACATTGGTTATAAATTTTCAGCTAGGAAGCCTATTTTTATTACTCTGGCGTTATATTTTCTTCACGTCACTTGTACTATTTCAAATCCAGCCAACACTAAAATAAATCTGCACATTTCCATTCAGACAGAACAAGACTTTTCTCATTCACACTTCTAACGGCGAACGTCTATTAAATGTTTGTGTTTTCCTTTAGAAATATATATTATTCTCTGATACATAATGATACATTGTAAAATTCTCTAAATTGTTTTTATTTTTACATGCACCATGGAAAAGCAGCATTATTTTATTTCTGTCACATTCAAGTAAAATCTCTACCGCCGCTTTAAACACTTCATTAAAGTCCCTGGCTTCAATTTCTTACATCTTTAAATTTTTTATAAGGTCTTCGTAGTATTTTATAACTATCCTGAGGATAATAAAATGTGATTACCAGCTGCATGTTCGCTATTAAAAGGACACGTAGAACCATTTACCAGTTGTTAATCTCGTGGGATATCGTAAGAGATACTATGAGAAAAAAATACCAAAAAATGATGTTACTGGAAAGCATGAACGTTTTATGTAACTCGGCGAAGTGATTCATGATAGACTGCGTTTTTAATGTATTATATGTTTTGTACTCCAGTTTGTTTAAATTCGTTTTTTGAACATGGACAGAGGTAATTAAGTTAGAAAATATGCATGTTTTTAAAATGTGCAAAAGAAAATGTAAAACACTTGTCATGTATATCAAGATAGAAATAAAAGAAGTGTTATATGCATTAAATATCGACAATTTTATGCATTTTTAATGTTACATTGCAATTTAAAAGATTATGACTGTAAAATTATACAAATGGCATTTAAAGAATGTATCATTTAAAAATTACAACATGACAGAAATACTTAAAAATAATAAAAGGTGACTACTCAATAATGAATATATATTTTTAAATGGTCTCATGACTGCACAAGTCATTTTTATAAAATACATATGATAATCTTAAAACCGTTAATTACTTTTACAGGAAAATAGTTTTACTTCCATGGATAGCAAGTGATAAGATTATTTTCATTGATATCCTAAATATAAAAATTCCCTATCCGCATAGTAGCCACAAAAACAGCTTGAAAAATATTCAGAATATGTACAAGCAAGCTTATGCAAACTATTCTTGGCACATTCTGTAAATAGGTCAATGTATGTTGAAAATATACGATAAGATTATTTGTACTTCAAGTATTAAATTCCATTGATCAATATTTGACTCTGCTTCCTTTTAAAAGTGTAATGTAGTTCTATAAAGGTGTGAACATAGCATTAATCAATTCAAAAATGACTGTTAAATTAATTTTACGGGGAGTAGTCTTTTTTTAAATTTTTGGTGTTTTGTCTAATATTTTTTTCTTAAAAAATGCTGAACAGGAATGTATATAATCTGTGAATATATGTATAATCATATCATCTATATCCATTGTATCTTCTTTTCAAATACAGTAATCCCCCCTATAACACGGTAGATTCGTTCCGCGTTATAGGAAAACGCGTTGTAGGAGTATTCACGACCCCGTATAACGCGTTATGTACAAATTATTTAAGTAAACCGAATATTAAGGAAAAACTAAATATTTGCGAAATATGTACATCTTATTAAAATCAAACTAAGAACATGTTAAATAAAACACTTACACATATGTAACTAAAACATATGTAACTAAAACAGTTAATTTTAAAAAAATTACATAATTCCAAAAATAGTTATGTTACATGTTTATTCTCTGTCGGAGCTATCTGAAATAACGTTCCGCCGGACCTTTTTTTCAGAAAATCTTCAAATATTTCACAATTTGAAGCTTTGTTATTCTCTTTACTTAAGAGCATATTCATCAGTGGCCAGCAATTCATCAGTGGCCAAAGTTTGGCCACTGATGAATTGCTGCTTGGGACGTGCCTGAAATATTTGTAGACACTTATAATACATATATGTATATGTATACAACCTGAAATATTTGTACATGCGTTTCGAAAAGTCGTATACATATCCCATCTCGCAACGTAACCTTTTTCACTTTCAGGAAGATTCTTGGAACGCATACCTCGATTGAGTCAATACTCCACTGCATATGTACATATAAATGCATAAACTTTTTTTTTGCTAGAAAATAAGATTTGTTGAATCACTAAATTTCAATTCATAGCATTATTCATTTCATTAACACACGCGTAAAATTGAATTTATAAACAAATTTGAATCATGGATTACCTTTTTAAGGATTATTTTCATGAATAGAAGAACAATTAGCAGCCAGTCTAATTTGGATATTTTTGAGAATTTTTTCATAAATTATACAATTATAATAATTTTTTTTCGAAACTGCTGAAGTTAATTAACATTTGAAGGTGATCTTATTTGTAAAGAAAATAATATTTCAAGAATTAAAGTAAAGTTGCCCTCCTCTGTTGAAAATTCTAATTTCATTAAAATTAACATGCGCCTTTTATATCAGAATTGAGGCACAGCACGCAAAATATCTATTAAGTAATGAGCCTTATTACCTTTAGAACATTTTGTATTTTCTGAATTTATTTGGAAAACTAATACTTATGTTGGAAATTGTTTAAATACACTGATTGTTTTTCGAAATTGGATAAAATTATAAGATAACACTGAGAATCAGTAAATGTCAATTTTCCGTGATACATCCTCCAAAATATGGTTATGAAAAATCCATCTACATTCGTCTGAAAGAAAATTTTAAGGTATATTTAATTTCGTATCAGAGTTGTCTATTTATGCTTCAAATGTCAACTTTTAACAAACGAACAAGTTGCGTTTTCTGCATTAACGAAACTTCTTTCGTATCTTTTGTTATGTCTACACTCAGTGTTTTAAACCAGTGATCATTTAGAAAGGAACAACAATTTGTGACATAAAAAAAATTGAACAGCAAAAAGTTTTTGTAATATATTGTGTATTCAAACTTTCGATGAATAATTTTTAAATTAAATTTTTCGTTAATATATACGTTACAGCATGGGCGTAGGGAAAGGGGGGGGGGGTTAGGGAGGTCACAACCCCCCCCCCCCCAATGAGGATTTTTTGCCATACAAAACGTATATTCTTCACTACATTATCAGACACAAGTATACATATAGTAGTCGTAACCCCCCCCCCATGAAAAATTTCTGGCTACGCCCCTGCGTTCCAGTTACCACTTTAATTTAGTGCTAATATTTCGCTTTATTGATATGACAAAAAGAAAAAAAATAAATACACATTTGTGTGAAATCTCACAATTTTCTTACTTTTTTCACAAGCTTCTTTTAAACACACATATTTTACCTCCATGATCGGAAGTTGATATTCTTATAAAAATCACAGATCAAAGAAAAACTGTGCCCGTTCTCTGCATCATATAAATGAAAAATAATGTTAAAATGTTCTCCCGTCTTAATGACGATTTTATACTAACCCCTTTCGATTTACCCCCCTATACTAACCCCTTTCGATTTTCGATAACCCCTTTCTACAACGATTTTATACTAACCCCTTTCATATAATTTATATTTTTTCCTTCTTTACATTAAATACTTTCAGCAAATGGAATTAATTAGAAAAAAAGTACTAATGTGTTTGTGTAAAAAAAAAATTCATTTTCTGAAATGCTGATATTGCAAAGCCAAAATGCTTCTAAATGTGGATTAGAATAGTATTAGGTTGTAACGAAAGTTTCCCGCCACTGCAAATATGGTCTGAGCAAACTGTTCGCGTTGGCCTATTTGCACATATTCTGTCAAACGATTTTTGGTATTTGAAAGAAAAAGATTTGCTTTTAGAACACTGTGTTGTGGAATCTGTTAAAAACATCGTTATCATTAAGTACAAGGTATTTGAAAGGAAACTATCACGCTACCAGATTAAAACCATCTTTTACTCCCAGTTCTGTAGCAAAAAGCCAGCTATATTATGTCAAAGAATCATGTGTACAGCTTTAGGAACTACTGTTGCATCATATGACACAGTGAAGGTTTGGCACCGAAAGTTCAAAAACAAGAACTATGACATTCAAGAAGCACAGCTCTCTGGCCGGCTAACTGATGTTGATGAGTCCCTCCTGTGAAAACTTCGGGAAAAAATCGGTATTCAACAACTCGAGAGCTGTTGAATAAGACTAAGGAGTTAGTCCATTAGTTGCCCTATGTCCATTAGTAGTACCATACGTAGCATAAACTTGAAGTAAAATTTCAAGCTTTGGGTGTCGCATAAGTTGACTCAAGCAGGTTTGGCGGAAAACTTTCGTTACAACTTGATATTAAACTTCATATGAAAACTTTTATAAAAAAATGAATAAAAAATTCGTAAGTTTTGTTGTACTCGTACTGTTTTGTAGCCAAATAATTGTAATATAAGAGATACAGTTAATACTTAGAGAGTTTTAAGCTGAAATGTTAAATTTCTTTTAAATACTTTTTATGTTAAAAATTAACGTTGCATTCTGATAAAAACAATATTTTATGGATATCGTGCATTCCTCCCCTCAAAATTTTATATCTACTATATTATTTTATTCATTTCTATGGCATAAAATATGTAAGATGTATTTCACTAGAAAAATATTCACTACCGTCTTTACGTTTTGAGGCTGGCACTTGCAAGAACAATAGAAAGTGCAAAAAGCTTTGCATCCTTTATTGTTTTGCTTACAAAGGCAAAGCTACTCGAGGGCTATCTGACTAAGGAAGGGCTCCTTGGGCTCAAGTCTGTTTAAGGGGTTCTAACGTGTATTCACGTTACATCTTGAGAAAACCGCCCGAAACTCCAGACGGTCAGACAGATGGCCGTGCGATAGGCCAGAACCCGAGACCTTCACAATTCAGTCATCTACCATGTTCAGTGGCTTTATCCACTCGGCCATGAATTTTGCATTGCATCCATATGATTGAATTATTATTACCACAATATCATTCACGCGTGCAGAAGAAAAAATAAAGTGACGCCTAAAAAACATGATTCGGGAAAGGTGAATACAAGTAAATTAACGTAGTATTACTACTTATATAATGCGTGTTAATTTTTACTCCGTGGAATTTGAAATGTACAGGCTTTGAAATGCGGCAAAATTTTTATTCACTTTTCACTTAACATACGCAAACTAATATCTATTTTGCAACACCACATAAACTCAATTTTAACAGTCCTCTTCAAGCTCAATTAGTATGCGGCATTTGAAAATTTCTTCACGGGATATCAGTTATGAATCAATAATGTGTTTAAATACTCAGATTATACTAAGATTTTTTTCGTTAGAACAACTGCTGTCCATTTATTAAAAATGCGCTTTTACAGTGCATACAGTCTACTTATCATGAATTATCTTCAAACGAAGTTCATGCACGAAGGCTTAACAGCATCACAGTAGTTGATTGACGGTCGGACAAATGTACGGACGAATACGAATAAATATACAGGCTTATGATCTAACAGTGTCTACCGAGCCCTTCGTCTACTCAGCCACTTAAATGAATATCTTTCTTCTACAGCAATACAAAGCCAAGTTGCACTTCCACAGTACTACAATTCGTTCAAAAGACGTTGAAAAGAGGCCTTTTGAACGTCTTTTGAAGTAGTTGTGCTAGTACGCTTACACTTTTTCTCCACTGACTAATCGTTAAAAGTCTTGTATTATCATTCTGTCGTATTCAACGTTTAAATTTAATCCTTATCCAGCGTCGTTTTTCAGTTTTAAGTGGCGAAAATTCGGCAGAAGTCTAATAATAAAATATCTGAAATTTTATTTCGTGAATTCTGCGACAAGTAGTTCAAAAGGCACTTCATCACTGCTTTTGTGATTTATTACGTTCTTAAGCTTCGCTATCTCAGAGGATTACTTTAAATGTTGCGTTGTGCACTTGTTATTCCAGTTTACTTCCTATGTGAGAAGCTTTGCAGTTGTGTACTATTTTGCCTAAATAATGAGATTTCCTTAATTCTAATGCTTATCAGTTCATCAGCGCCTGCCATTTTATCTTTTGTACCTCCAAGGTGTGGAAAACAGTCCGATTTTACTTTGATTTATTAGAAGTGAATCGTTCCTTTTGTTTTGTTTTCATTTATTTTCAAATTCACTTGTTTGTCAATATTCTGGACTCTGTCTTCTTTTTTTTTTTTCAAATCTGCGAAATTTGGGAGCAATGAAACCACATTGTTTTTGAAGTCCAAGTCTTCGTATTTGTAATTGAAATTCAAGCTTATTTATGTTTTATATATACATCTTATACATCTTATTAGCCGCTCTTTAAAAATTATGAGAAGCATTAAAGGCACAAAGGGAAAGTCATGATGTCTATTAATTTATTCTTAAGGAAATGTCCATGTAGATTTAGTTCTTGTTGGCAGAAAAGTGAGCATGGATCTTTATCTAAATATTTTACGTTGTTTGAGGGAGAATATTCGCAGTAAACGGCTTCTAGATTTGGTAAGGTAGACAACGGTACCTTTTTCGCACTAGTGCATCCTAAAGTGCGATCCCAAATGGTAAAAATAAATAAATAAATAAATAAATCCTACCTATCATCGGACTTAGCGCCGGGTGGTTTTTACTTATTTCTATTAATAAAGCAAAACTTGCAAAGACGTAGTTTTATGTCATCAGATGAGGTGAAAACACCATCGTAGGAGGCTTTAGGGATGGTTGAGATTTTTTGTCAGCAGTGCTCCCAGTGTTGCTACGAGCGCTGGTAAATGTGTTTTGTCTTACAAGGGCGTTATTTTGACTGTTCTTCTGAGTAGCTATTTTAAAATATTCAATGTAAAAATAAAAGGTTTAGTCCCCGAACTTTTAGATGCTATCTCCTATGTCTATTTTCAGTCCCCGAACTTTTAGATCCTATCTCCTATGTCTATTTTCTAAAAAAGGGAAAACAAAAAGAAAAATGTTGAAACGTGACCCCTCTCTCCTCTAGATAAAATCCATGAATAATTGAATTCAACATTTTTGAAATTAAAAATGGATTGGAATGTTATGCAGCATTTTTGATTATTCTGTGACTGAGTCGGAACCTCTAGTCATGTACACATTGAATTCAAAGGAACGTTTTCCTCCAAGCTCAAGAATAGCTAACTGCATATCTTTGCTATTTCAGTCATATTGGAGCATTATACTGCAAGAAACATGTTTCTCTTCCTGCAGAACTGGTACTTTTCTTGCACTTTTCTGCTTTTTCACTCTATAGTAAGACCATAAAACTGTTCGAGGAAAAAGAACTCACTATCCACTATTAAGAGGATAGAATTTAGATCGTTTGTCTTAAGGGTGAGTACTCTGTTATGAAAAGTTCCTGAAATAAACGTTCATTGTCTGGCAGCAATACTGCCGGAAAATAACCGTTTATTTCAGGAACTTGTCAGAGAAAACGGTTAATTTCCTTTCACATGTTATCTTACGAAACGGTTTCTCTCCGTTATTTTCAGTCTCACAATCATGTTTTTTCCGTTATTTTCAGTCACAGAATCAGGTTTTTTTTTCCATTGTTTTCAGGCAGGAAATTCTTTTTTTTTCCCTATTAAAGAAAGGTATTTTTTCTTTTTTCCCTATATCACAAAGAAAGACTTTACGCATTATTTCAAATTATGGAATCAGGTTTTGTATCACAAATGAAAGATATTATGCCTTATTGGATAAAACCCCCAAGCAGCAAGACTAATGGGTAAATGATTGGCCAATGATCGCTTCAATTGGCGTATAACCGTCAATATTCTAACGATGTCACAATATACCTGGCGCGATCTCGTGTTGCGATCTTTAAGTTTCTTCACCATAGCTAGCAATCGAAAAGAAATCGGCGCGATCTCGCATTTCGATTCGAAACTTTCTCCCCAAAACAGACGCCGCGGAGTAATGGGTTCGACGCTAGCGAGCGATCGCAAATGTTCGGCAGAGGGCGCTGGTGTCGCAATGGCTTCCTGGATCTCCAGTCCCGCTCGACTCAACCCTTGCCGATTAAGCAGTTCGCAGTCGCATGTGGTGAGTAATTTTTAGTTTTAATTATTTATTTGAATTATTTGCATGCAGTTTTCTTTAATGTAAGTTACTTTGCCATTTAAGTTTTAAATGTTCTGTGAAATTCCTAAAAATCTTCGGTGGCATGTTTGTTTTTAGCAAATTTCGTTCCAGTGCAATTGTAAAATTGACGTGTGTTTATATAAAAATATTGATGTTGGTTTAGATTGCTTTGTGTACTTTGTTTTGTTTTTTTAAAAGTGACTCCAGTAGATTACGCTTTTTAAAATTATTGCCGATCTCTCTCTTTTTTAAAGCTGCAAATTGATTTTCAAAATTTTGATAATTTCATGGCAAATGTGTGAATATTTTAAAATTATCTGTTAATTCATATCTAATACATTTAAAAAATACACGTTTTTCGATTTTCTTTTACAAATTTCTCTATTTTTTAAAGCATGCCAAAGTTTGCTAAGCAAAGTCGAAAACACTTTTTGTTTTTTAAAATTGCATTGAATATATTTATATTTCTATTGAATGTATTTTACCTAAAATTGATTTTGAACAGCTTCGATATCATCCCTCTTTTGGCGGTGTTTTGCATTGGCGACAAATTAATGTTGCTATTTATTCTAATTTACTATATTTCTTCGTTAAAAAAATATGTATAAGTTTGTTATATTAAAGATTTCGATTCCCTAATTTTTCAGTGGATATTTACTTTATGAGGGAACTCTGCCCCATTCAAGCCCCCCCCCCTTCTTTAAATACAATTATAACTAACAACATTATCTAAAGAGATTATTGTAATTTCACTTCTAAACAAAATGTAAACAATATCTAGTCATTACCACATATCATTTATAGTTATCACACAAATTAAATCACTTTCCGAGAAGAGATGATAGTTAAGAACATATTCAGAGCTTTTTATAATGCCTTTGTTATAATTACAGTACAAATAATAATATACAATATAATAATTATTTATGTAGTGTGATATATTTTATTGGTAACCCCCCCCCTCCCCCCTAATCCAGATATGCTAGACAACTTTTCAAAATTTTCCAGAAAATTATTCTTTTGTCTGGTCTTCTGTTCAGAAAATACTTCTGGATTTTGCAGTATAATTATAAAAGCATGAGTTTTCTATTGTATTTTAATTTTGTTGATCGACAAATTCAGCTTTGAATTAAATTTTTTGTGAATAAAATTCTGCTACGTTTTATGTTCCCAACAACGAAATTTCCACTCGCCAACATATCACTGGTGAGTAGAATTCTGACTGACTAGAAGTGGAAATTACATAAAGTTCTTATATGGGAGAAAAAACAATAAAAGGATGAGACTAGGAAAATAGCGAAGAAGAAAACTGCATGTAGCAAAATTTGTGACATTGCCGGGAAGAAAAGGGGCACATAACTATTACTTTTTCCTGTTGCCAAAGTATTCCACATAGGTGAAGTTTTGAAAAATTTTGGTTTGTTTATTGGTATACAGGTGTTAACATAGCCGTAAAAGATCAAATGTTCGTAAAAAGGCATTCATAAAAAGTAGAATATTGTTACCCTACTTTATAGCAAGCATTTTTTCCCTTCCTCTCCCAGGCACTGCTCCCCAGCAGTAAAATTTAAACTAATTTTTCGGTTTCTGATAGGAATAAAATTCTTTACAAAAATTGCATTTGGTTAAAACAACACTACTATAATGTTGGGTGGGAAATAACGGTATAATTTCGTTTCTTCAATTGCAAAGCACTTTGTGAAAAATTAATTTTTGACTACTGCATATATATTTTGAGTAGATTTTTAATTCAGGCTCTTGATCATTGAATTTTTAAGCATTACATTTAGTAAGTGTCAAAGATTTCTAATTTATAGATTTTTAAAAATTAGGTTGTTCCTTAATATATAATCTGTTTTATATTTTTAAAAAATGTCACAAAGTACTGGCCTAGTCGAGGGTGAGAGTTCTTATTTGTTCATATGTGTATATCAGAGTTCCCGCACATCATTGGAGAACCTGAAATTGTGAGAGTTTCATTTTCATGAAGTCAGGTCTGGGATAGAAAATTTTATTTACAACAGGATTCCCACACACCTTAAAAAAGGCCTCTATTTAACCTATAAGCCCAGGGGCATGGGCTGAGGGGGCTGCTGCCCTCCCCCCCCCAAAATGGGACCCTTTACTTAGCTTACAACTGAACTTTAGCTTTAAATTTGGTACCCAGCCCACCCCAAAATAAAATCCTGGCTACGCCACTGTAAAAGCATTAAATTATCGTCTCATTCTCTTTTCTTTTCTTTTTTTTTTTGTAAGCAAGGGGTATGTGTGTGTGTGGAAGAACCTTATAGCGTTATCTTGTCAAAATCGGTGAGACGAAGGAGTGCCCGGTCATGAAAGACTAAACTCCAGTAATTTGATGAGAGTTATGAAGATGACTGTCCTTTATGATGTTAACCATGCCAGGCAGACATAAAGTAATCACCCTGTCGGGGCTAGTAGTCAAGCAGAAGATCCTTGCTATGCCTTATTGGCTTCTTGTGTAGCAAATTCTTTAATTGGCTTCTGGCAGGAGAAACAAGTCCACGGCATAACCTCAGAGGAAAGTCCGCGGGGAAAAGGCATAATAAAAACATGCAGTCCTTAAGAAGTAATGAAGCAGTTGAAGGGCAAGAGCAAGACTCGAGTGAAATTTTTAAAGTACAATTACAAGGGCAGGAGGCCCAGCGTAACCTCCCCGTAGGCTTGAAAAGCCGCTAATGATTAGACAGCGGGGGTGCCCTTGTGACAATGATGCTGAAAACTCATGACCAACTCCAGGAAACCGTAGCTTGAAAATAGACAGCAGCGAAACTGGGTGGTCACACTCAGGAAATGCAGTCACTGACGAAGGCAGGAAAGAGCCCGTCAAAAAAAGGCCAGGAGTTCGGAAAATAATTAAAGATGTTGTGTGACAAGAAATTTTAACATTAGAAGAGAAATTATCTGGCCTGGCTTTTCACGGTGGAGAGATGAGAGTCCATAAGGCTACTCAAATATGAAGGTAGCAAACATTGATGAAAACATCAGAAGGGCTAACTTTTCGATGGAAGCAGTCAACTCCCAAAACTAACTTCATCTGTCGGTTAAGGCAGCTACAATGAAACATCTATCACTAGTCTCTAGTACTAACTCTGCTCCACAGCTATTTGCATTGAAGAAGTAATACATTTGAAATTCACAATTTGTAAACTATTTACATACTAAGTACAAACTACTAACTAAAAATATTTACAAACTGAACGTACTATTCACACTATGTACACTGCAAATAGTCGTAAGAAAATAAAGTAATAATTGGGAGTTCCCATTTCAGCACGCTTCCCCAGTCATCGAACGTCTAAATTCGCCGAGCAGAGAGCTAGTCTCTCTTAATGCCATCAATGCCATGTAGGAAAAAACGCGAACGGTAAAAACGCGAACGGAAAAAACGCCAAACGGAAAAAAACGCGAACGGAAAAAACGCCAAACGGTAAAAACGCGAACCGGAAAAAACGCGAACCAGAAAAAAAGAATATCCCCCCCCCCCTCAGAATAATAATTTTTAATTAAATATTGACATGAACTTATTTTGTTTTGTAGTAAATACGATAATGGTATTTAATCAAATATTGGACTGCCTCAAAATTATTTTGTTTTTGAAGTAAAAGAGCCACTTTTTATATTTTGAGAGCATATATCTTCATATTAATCAGGGAAATTTACAACATTAAATAAAAAGGAATTAATTGCTTTTAGCTAGTCAAGCTACTTGTCAAGGTCATGAAAGCCGTGTCCCTTCCAAGAAAGAAATAGGGGAGATTCCCCGGACAATGGGGACCGGGGACTATGGGAGATAGCGTACCGGAAAACGCCTAAGGCAAGATGAACAAACAGGTTTTTTTTTAGGTTGAGGTTCGTACTGCACAGATTTTACATTCAAGAATATTATATCCAGAAAAACATTTAAAAGCTGTGCGGTCATGGGCGCACCCACGGAGGGGGCTATGGGGGCTAAAGCCCCCCCCCCTAAACCTGGAGTGTTAGATGTGAAAAACTTTGAAAATTGTCACTAACGAATTATAATATTTTACCTTAAAAATTGTCTTCAAATTATTTCTAATTTTTTGTGGGGGGGGGGGGGGGGGATTAATTAAAAGTGGGGGAATGTTGGTTTTTAAATAAATACTTACAGTTAGTGCATAAATTACCAACTTTTAAAGTTAGAACTGGTAAGATTAGATATTGGTTGAAAAAAGGAGATTGGAAGATTGGGCTTGTGTTATATGGGCAAGTGGTAACGAATATTTTGAAGTTATAATGGAGTTATAGCTATAATCGAGGTCACTTATAACCTAGTTTGGCAGTATTTGTAACCCCACCCCCCGTAAACCAAAATCCTGAGTGCGCCACTGTGTGCGGTAATAAATATATTTTATCACAGTTTAAAAAATTAATTTTTATATCAATTATTCTGTTGAGAAAGATACAATCATTGTATTGAGATTTTTTTAAAAACAAAATATTCAAAATTATTTAAAAGGGTATTTTTAGCGTTAAATAGAAACTCAATTGATTTCAAACGATTTATTAAAATTTGAATGAAATTTAAACTCGTAATCATTTGATTTTTCTCCGCTAGAGTATTTAAATCATTTTTATTTCCTAGTTTTATGTGATCTAAACAGTAATAAATTATATAAATGACATTAAAACATATACAAATTAAAATCAAAATATTTAGTAGATTAGAGCCATGTGCCTTTAATTAACTGAAATTGATTACAATTTTTTTTTAAAGAATGGGGGGGGGGAGTGTTTGCCTTTACACCTTCTCACCTTTAAAAGGGGAGACTTTAAAAATGCACGAGATTTAAAAATTCTCCTGAACATAATAAAACAGAGAAATAGTTTAATTAATGAATTATTAATTTACCAAGTTTAATTAATTAATTACTAATTTAACAAACTGAATGTTCAATTTGTTTGTATTCTTAGGACAAGGACCAGAACTAGTCATTCCGCAACAAATTGTAGCAGTTGCGAAAATTTTAAGTACCATCTCTCACCTACCAAGATCACCCTAAAAAAGAATATCCTATCACACCGTTTTAACATGCACGTTCTCTGTAATAAATTCTGACCTTCAGTTTATTCCTTACCAACCATGGCTTATATTTACTGGCTTTCTTTTTATAAGTGCAAGATTTTATTTTGATTCATCATAATTCATTCTGATTCATCTTGTTAGCTTTTCGGTTTTAAATTATTAGAATAATGAATGATTTATCAGTATATATTTATGTATACATATTTTTGTTTTTTAAAATATTCATTTTAAGCATGAATACTCTTATTTTAAAAATGCTTTTTTTAATTAAGTCATGGTATTAATAAGTCAACAACTATTAAAAACAACTTAAAATAAACTCTTCAAATTAAATGTTTGTGTAATTGTAACTTTTCAAACAAATTGTCATTTCTAAATGCTGAAAACCCCTTTTTACAGGAAACTTTTTAAAAATGATTTAAAACTTATTTCTTAAAATATAAAATATTGGCTATTTATAACACTGATTAAAATTAATGATTAATTTGTTTTGTTAGAATAGTTTTAATAATTATATTTTTGCTATTATTGATATAGCAAAGCTTATTGCCCCCTCACCAACTTTGATTAAACATATCTGTAAGCCTTCTTAGAAGAAAGAGGGCTGTATAAAAAATACATGTTTCTATTTATTTACATTTAATATTCAGAAAATTTTATTTGATACCATAAAATAACTATGTAATTTATTCTATATGTCTATGATCAACATTTAAAGAAGGAAACTCTATAGGTCAGGGTTTTTAGGACAACCTCGATAACAGTGTTTGGAAGTGATTATGATTTTTATTTAATATTGAATATATTAAACTTTTTACTTTCATTGTAAATTATCATGAAAGTTATTTATGTTTTGTGGCAGATCTACACAAGGATTGTTTGCCAGGAGAGGTCAGCTCGCGTCACTGAATGTGTCGCTTAGAGCTACATATACGTCCTTCCCGTAATTTCCCGCTAGAATTTGGAACCTCATCAGAAGGTGGGGGACTTCTGAATATTGACACCCCTCGGAAACTGCTAGCGACCGCCGAGAGGACTTTCGGAACTACGGATTTAACGTGCACGTACGCCGCATGTACACGGTGGTCTTTAGTGGTACGCCGGTATCGAACCCACAACCTTCCGGTTACGAATCCAACGCCTTAACCACTGGGCTACCACGGCCCCTTCTACACAAGGATTGACTGCTTAATTTAGACAGGCCTCGGGTGGAGGACTTTTCGAGGGGTCCTAACCCAAATTCACATTACAGATGGAGAAAGTGGCCGCGCGGTAAGCCAGAACCCTATACCTATACATTAGTCTTTTACTAAATGTGATGAAATTAGTAAAAAATTATTTATTCTACAATGTGAAAGCTACTTGATTACATTTTTTTTAAAATTTTATTAGATAAATTTATATCTTATAAAGCTCTCTTCTTTATAAAACTTACAGCTTGTTAAACTTTTAAGATAAACTGAAAAAAAACTTGCTGAAATACGCAAGACTGATAAAATATAAATATTTAGAAGGATAACTTATCAAATATTGAACTATTCATATATGAATAAAATACAGCAAGAAAAAAAAAGATGCAATAAATCTATTATTACAATTAATATAACTTTATGTAAAACTGTGAGAGTATTATTAAGAAAAGGGAAAATACTATTCACTTTCGCTCAACGAATAAAACATTTTTGCATAAAATACTTTGCATTGCATTAAAAATAAAAATAAATAAATAAATATTTTAAAGAAAACCTAGTATTTAGAAAGAATTTAAAACCACAACCTATTGGGAATGAGAAAAATTGTTTAAACGAATCGCTTAAAAAATAACCTTGTTCTAAATGAAGCTAGTCTGACAGTGAAAAGTTTTTTTTTTTTTTTTTAGAAAAACAAATATTCTCTCAAGTCACAGACTGGAGTTTTTTTTTTGCATTTTTAAGTGGAACGGTTAAAACGACCCTTCAAACAAATGTTTAAAATAAAAAGATTTGGGGACAGAGGGGACATCTCCCTGTAACCCCTCTCCCGATTGCGATAGTTCATATGTACGATATGCTTAGAAAACTTGATAACAATAGCTTTTTTAGACAAGGATTATCACCGCTCCCAGACCAACTGAAAATTTGGAGGGTCACATGAAGATTTGAGGGGGTCACATGTCGAATTTAAGAGCAGAAAAGGAAATTTCTTTTAAATTTTAAAACAAACGTCCGTTTAAAAATTTTTAGACGAAGTGGGAGGAAAGGGGGATACAGCCCCCCCTTGTGCCCCCCCCTCTTCGACCCTACGCCTATGGTTCGAATGTATTGTACTCTTAGGAAAACCTATTAACAATAGCTTCCTAAGGAAGTCTCATCACTGCTCCAGACCTACTGAAATTTTGGGGGTGCACAGGAAACATTTGAGGGGGTCACATATCGAATTTTAGAGCAGAAAAGAAAAGTTTCTTTAAAATTTCAAACATGTTTATTTTTTAAGAAATTGACGATATTGTTCGGGGGGGGCAAGCCCCCCCTGTGCCCCCCTCTTCGACCCTACGCCTATGGTTCATATGTATTGCACTCTTAGGAAAACCTATTAACAATAGCTTCCTAAGGAAGGCTCATCACTGCTCCACACCTACTGAAATTTTGGGGGTGCACAGGAAACATTTGAGGGGTCACATATCGAAATTTTAGAGCAGAAAAGAAAAGTTTCTTTAAAATTTCAAACATGTTTATTTTTTAAAAATTGACGAAATTGTTCGGGGGGTGGCACAGGGGACACGTGACCCCCTGTGACCCCCCCAACCGACGATACGCCTATAGTTCATATGTTAAAGGAATCATGTTGGCGTTTTTTCCGTGGGCGTTTTTTCCGTGGGCGTTTTTACCGTTCGCGTTTTTTCCGTTCCCGTTTTTCCCGCAGACCCCGAGAACCATAACCGGTTCGGCACACCTACACGAGAAACTCCCTGAAAGAGCAGAGCTCAAAATACCTGCGTCCTACTCATCTGAGGTATAGGAGAGGAGGTATTTTCTTTCTCTGGTTTGCACTCTCTTGTTCCATGATTCTTTTACCTTTCATCATAGTTGGCGTGGAATGGAAAATGAGTGATATGAGATAAATACATAATATAATAACTGATTAAAACATTGATTGTTTTAACTCAAGTGCACTTTAATCCCTTAACGGTTGTATTATTTTAAAGAAAATTATCATAAAAGTATGTATTGTATTAAAATAAGTAATATGTACAATGTGTGCATATTACTTATTCATTTTTGAGTTTGGTGACATTTTGATATAAAAAAAATCCCATGCAAAAGAATTGAAGTGCTCTAATTTTGCTGGTGCATAACTTAAACTCTAGTCTGAAAATATACTGGCAGCAAGAAAGAAGGGGTCAGTACTTTAAAAGACATGAAATGCTTGCTGTATTATTAACCCTCTGACGTTCAGGCGAGTTTTCAATTAGAGCGTCCACAAGTCCAGACCCGGCCAAAATTTGAAGAACGTTGCCTTCCCCCTTTCAGAAATTATCTGATGGAAATTCACCGCAGGTGGTGGTGAAAATCCACACTTCCTTGAAAGCCGGCGTTTATGATGACCACGCGGAAGAATAACTGGGGAAATTTTCGTGTGAAGAAAAAAGAGAAAATGCATCTGGAGGTCGTGGGAGGTATTCGCGCCTCCTGTATCAGCTATTGTCCAGCAATCGTAAAAAGTTCCACCTGCTGTAAAGCAGGGAAAGGAAATGTTACTTTCTTTTGGCCGCCAGCTAGCTGTTTGTATGCAAAGCCGTTTGGCTGGCCTTGGACCGCCAGAGGGTAAGGCCCGGCGTTCAGTTGCGTTTTTTTCCGGACGCAGCGGGGTATGAGGGGGAGATTTTATGACCAATTTGCAAGTGACGGTCGTAAATTTTCAAGACTCCAGGAGGCGGGGTTACTATATTTGGCTTGATATCTCTGTTACATTCTATCATATGCCTAGGCAATTATTAGATAATACTCAGTGGCTTTAAAAGGCAATAGTGTCGAGCTCGAGTGAGGATGAAGCGAGATTACTGTTATTTTGAATGTACGGAAAAACGCCAACCCGAAAAAACGCGAACGGTAAAAACGCCTACCAGAAAAAAACAATTCCTTCCTTTCCAAAAAAAAGAAAGAAAAGAAAAGAAAAGGGGAACTATTATTTATCTTCTTTAATCAAAGTACAACAGAATTTCTCACAGTATAAAATATTCACACAAGTAATACATGATCTTTTACTGTACAGATGCATTTAGTTAAAATGACAGCCTTGCATAAGAAGAATTTGTAATTCTCCTCCGCCCAAGGCACAACTCCCTCAGCCCAACGTAAGCAAGTGGGGCAGATGCCCTTCATGTAGGCTTGCCATAGAAAACACAAACAAAATTTGTTCTTTATTTATGCATAAATTGGGGGTATTACAATTGTTACTTTAAAGAAGCAAATATATACATAATATAATTTTTCCAGAATAAAATTAAATGAGTCAATCAGCTTCCTGAGGAAGGCTTATCACTGCTCCCTGACCTACTCAAATTTTGGAGGGGCACAGGAAAGATTTGAGGGGGCACATATCGAATATAAGAGCAAGAAAACGAACATTTTTTCGCATTTTCAAACAAATGTTTATTTAACAAATTTTTTGAGACGAAGTTGGGCGGAGGCACTGGGAGGAGCACGTGACCGCTTGTGCCCCCCCTCCCTACGCTTTTACTATGGTTCATATATATGCTTAGGAAAACCTAATAACAATAGCTAAAATGTTTACCACTCCCAGACGTACTGAACTGAAAGTTTACTCCTGTACTCCAAAACAAAATGAATTTGGACATAAGATCCAATTACCTTTCTTATGTATATTACAAAACAAAGAATGTTTGTGTCCAATATTTATTAAAAAAATTAATGACATGGACCGTACACCGTTATTTTACTAAATTAACATTCCATTTAGTCATTATGGAAATTGTTAGCAATCGTAATCGTAATTAATTTAATTTCTTGCAATGGATTACAGATGATCGTGTAATCGTATGAAATCTGATGAGAAACACTGACCTATGTTAGATTTTTGAAGGTGTGATTTAGCTGACAGCATCTCTTTTGATGCTCATTGGTGAATTGCAGATATGATTCTTGGAATATAAAAGACCTTATTAAAATATTATGGGATGATGAGTCTTAATATTTACACAAAATATTCAGGGCTAGCCTCCCTCACCCCAAATTCCACTCGAAGTACTATCTATTCCCTCAATATCAGCGCTCAGAGCAAGAATGCAAACACAACAGAAAAAAAAAAAAAAAAAAAAAAAAAGAGAGGAAATGGTGACCGGAGACTCTTTCCTTGACCTTTGCCATTCCAACCTCCTGGGCCTCTGCCGTTATTCCCTCTCCAGAGCAAAAATTGGCTGAAACTTTTGGCGACGGTTCTCAAAAATATTGTAACCACGCCCGGGAGACAAGTTTCAGCGTTTTACATGTCACCCAACAAAGGATAATTGGTTATCATTTGTCATTCTGCGGTTTTCAAGCGGAGAAGTACAAAGAACAGACGTTCTCCCGCAGTACGGAAAAGCGATCCGGAAAAATACATTCATTTCCCATACTAGCGTACTGAAACGCACTGAACTGAACGCCAAGCTTAAAGAGCTGTAACAAGGTAATTGCATTGGAAAGTAGCTTCGATTATTGGCCTTGAAAAAAGAAAAAAAAAACTTAGAAATCCCTTATTTTTTATACCAATAAATCAGTGGGAATCCTGTATAAAACTGAAAAATTCCATGACTTTGTCATGTAAATTATGTGGCACAATGTTAAAAACAGTTATTTACCTCGATAAAATTAGAAAGAAAAATTTCCTCTTGAGTGATATGAGTGATAATATTCAAAGAGTGAATATTCTTGTAGAGAGAGTAATATTCTTGAGTGATAATATTCAAAATCAGCAATATTTTACCAAAATTTTCTCTTTGAATATTCAAAATTAGCAATATTTTACCAAAATTAATTCTCAAAGAGTAATATTCTTGAGTGATAATATTCAAAATCAGCAATATTTTACCAAAATTTTCTCTTTGAATATTCAAAATTAGCAATATTTTACCAAAATTATGTGTAAACCTGTTTTAATTTATGACCCAAGCTGCTTTAATGTAGTTTTCAGCCTGCCTTAAAAAAATAGTGTTAATTAGTAATTTAGGTTGAAAAAATCATTTTTAATATATGCATGTGTGAAATTTAAAAATGAACCATGTAATTTTAAATATGAACCACTTACAGTTAAAAACAAAACAAAAGTTGTTAAACGCAAATTGAGAATAGTAGTGAAGGTTAAACCAATGATATAAAATGTGTTGTATTCACATTAAATCTAAGGAACTGTTTCCCAGTTTTACATCAATAAAAAAGATTATTTCCCAAGACTGTAATAATTTAAAATAAATTACAAAGATAACATCTAAATGTAAAGATAACATCAAAACTTATTACCCGAAAAAAAAAGTTTTCTTTGTTAAAAATAACTTAACTAAATATTAAAAAAGTAACAACTGTACAGTTAATTAATATTAAACACATATTTTTATAAATGAATTCAAATATTTTTTTAAAAATACGACAGAATTTTCCCTGCAACCCAATATATTAAAAATATAGTATTAGTATATAAATGCAAAGCAATGAATTCTATTTAAAATGTTCTAGATTTTTATGAATGGAAAAAATAGCAATTAACAAATTTCTCTCTACTTTTTTTCACTTTGTCGCACTGTAGCTTCTGGCATCTATTATTTGATTGGCGAATTTGAACAAGCACACGCAGCTATCAGAGCTCATCTCTGGTTGGACAGAATGAAGAAATGAAATAGGTTTGTAACCCTTATCCACACAGAATTACTTATTATGGGCATGTTTGAGAATTCATCGGTTGTGCACCGGTGCATGACCAGAATGTTCGAAAAGGTGGAGCTCTGGAAGTAACTGCATTAGAAAATGCTTCGGTCATGTAGCAGTTGTCTGCTCAGCGTCACCAGAGTGCAAACAGAATGACCCTGCTAGCGAGGTGGGTGATTCCGGTTATTGGCATAGTATTGCCAATGCTTATTTTTGTTTTCTTGACTTGGAATCGGATGTGGTGAGGATGACCAAAACCGGTTGACAACCGTGATGTCACTTAACCAAAGAATGACCGCAACCAGTAGCATCTGTGCATAACCAACCGGTGAATTCTCGAAAGGGCCCTATAAAATGCTTTTTTTTTTTAAAGCAAACTAATAATAATGCACTTTAAGTTCAAAAATTATTTAGCTTTTATGAAAATAAAAGTATTTTTAAAAAATTATAGAGGCATTATTTTTTAAAATAAAATTATAAATTTAATGTCTTTACTCTTAACATATTTATGAATTTTAATATTTTAAACAGACAAAAAATATATTTTACAGTTTTAATGCCTTTCTCTTATAGGTAAAAATTAGCGGTTACCACTCGCCACGTGGCAATTAAATGTCCACAAGTGGCGATAAAAGAAATTGCCATTGGTCGCCACTTCAATCGCCATTCTCCCACCGTTATATTTTTTCAGCAATATAAAACAAAGAATAAATGTGTAATCTAAATATATTCAAAACATTTTATTAAGCAAACATAAAGTTAATATAAATATTGTTACGAATTTTCGGGGCAACCCGCTGCTCTGGGGCTTAAAATGGTTTAAAATTCGTATTCTACGCTTCAAATAGATAAATCTTGCTTTTTGTTGCATCAAAATCGGCCAATTAGAACCGGAGATACGGAGGTTTCGCTTTCCCATATGTTTTTCTATGGGCTTCTAGAAATCTCGAGAAATATTAGTCCTAGAGCTTAGATCTCTTCACTTTTGAGGACTTATTTTTGGCGCAAAATTTGGCGATATTTCGCCAAAAGTCGCCAAGCTTGGCGACTTTTTGGTCATTTGGCGCGATTTTCCCAATGGGGCCTGGAAGTTGTTTTTCCTGCATTAAAAACGCATAATAACCTAACATTTCTCTTCTATGACGTAATCAAAATTCACGCTTTATGTAGAACCCTCGAGAAATTGACTTTTCTGGAAACCTCTTGTACCTCCTGCGTCGGCTATTTATAGAAGTGTGCATCGCCCCGAGGAGTCAGTTGCGAGTTGAACATTCAATGTGTGAAGAGCTCTCAGTACGCTTGTTTTGTGTGAACTGATAGTGCTATAGAAGCTGTGTTTTAGCTTGCTTTGTGAAGCTGTTTTTAAAGTGCTGTGTGTAAATTCTTCATTGCTGTGTCTTAAGGGATAGTGTACTATATCCCTTGAATATTTCCACGGAATTTTAGCCTGTAAAAGTGACTTATTTTGTGTGAGAAATACAGCATTTGTGAGAGCTTCTGATCCAAGCGGATTGTTAAAAGCACGTTACTGCTAGATTGTGCTTCTGAATTGTGTGCAGCTGATTGTTCTACGAAGTTCAAGAAGAAATAAGGTTTGTGTTCCATCCTGACAAGTGACTTTTTACTTGAACTTTTTACACCAACTGGACTTTAGAACGACGAACCCCAGGAGTAGCAGAGTAATTCCGCAACAATATGTATTATTCTGCACGATTTCAAAGATATCTTGATTTCTTTTAATGATTTTGACCTAACACTCATATTCATAATAAAAGGTAGTTTATTTTTATAAATTTATACTTTTTTAATAAAATTTAATTTTTATTGATAGTAAAAGTAATTAATTAAATTGGATTTTAATGATACGAAAAAAATTCGGCTGGTGTGTGGCCATTAACTCAAAAAAGTGGCGAATTAAAAAAATGGAGGCTACTCGCCACTGGCGATTAACCAAATACCCTAATTTTTACCTATACTTTCTCTTAGTTCAGAATTTTAAAGATTTGGAATACAGTAGACTCTTGATTAACGAGTATCAGATTATGCGGGGCAGTCCCTTTTTATTATGTCTATGACGCAAGGAAATCTGTATAAAGCTCCTCAGTTTAAAAAATCATGGAAGTTGATTTTTCGAAATGAAGAAAATGAAATTCTTGGAGAACACAACGGTGGATTTAAGCTGAGCTCAAAAGTTTTTAGCAAAAAAGATAAAATAAGAAAAAAGCTTTAGCAAAATGCTAAAAGGATAATTCAGTTTTTCTCTCCGGGAGATAGTGTCTGCTCTCCATTTCCTCTATTGTTTTTGAGTGGTTTTGAAAATTATAGACGTACAGGATTTATATTTCAATTTAGTGTTGAAAATCAAAGATTGTCCCCACAACCATTCCATAACAGGAATAAAAGTTTTTACTTTTATTCCTGTTTCTCTAATATATTTCAGTTCCAATTTTTTTCTAAATACTTTTGCAAAGAAGCAAAAGCCCATTAGTTTTATTTTAGCATTTTGACGTCTTTTCGCGACCACAATGCGACCAAAACTTACCATTTAGAAGATTTGTGAAAGTGAGGCTGTTTTGAAAACTCAAGTGCAACAATGGATTAATGAAGATTCAAAATTGAAATGCTGAAAAGCTTGTAGTTCAGAAGAAACAGGGAATTTTTGTGGAATGTCCTTAAAGAGATGAAGAACTATGTATTGTGTTTGGGCAGAGGACTTTTCAGGAGATTTTAAGCCGTATTTGCTTTATATCTGGAAAACACTGCTTAAATTACCAGACCGTTAAATTGACTTTCCTGCAGTAGGCCATTACACAGGACCTTTACACTTCAGCCACATACATATTCAGCATCCTAGTGGCTCGGCTTAGGTAGGGTGAAGTGACAAAGGAAATCATGTAAAATCATGAAGAGATACTGAGCACCATCATGTTCAGCGTCTTATCCATTCGGCCATGGCAGGGCATGAAGAAAATCGTGTAACTCATTGAAAAATTGAATCATGGTGACACATCAGTACAGAATACCAGTAACATAGGAAGGGGGGGTTAGGGGGCTCAAGCCCTTCCCATACTCTTGGAGGAATGAAGAAAATTATCGCAAATCAGCACAATATGGTGCTTTTTTTTGTTGTTCCAGAATCAATCTAAACATACTGAGCCCCCCAGTGAATTGCTGTATGCTACTGCATAACCCATTACTTAATTATTTGGAGCAAGAAGATGAAAGTCTGCTAAAAAAACTATGCTGAGAGTTTTGCGCATTAAAATTTATCGAAGAGCAGCTGAAAAAAAAAAAAATCATTCTATCCTTTCATTCTTCCAAAAATGAGGGATTTTTTTCCCCCATAATGTATTGATTATAAATCTAAAAAACGTTTGAAATTATATTCATTCTCTTTCCTTTGTATTAATTAAATTATTCATGTCCTATTCTATAAAAATTTATGTTTCTATAATTTTTTTTAAAAAATCCCTTCAAAATTTGAATAAATTGGGTTATTTGGGATGAGGCATATCCCGGTTAATCGAGACTCTCCTGTGTTTTGAAACAATAAGTTTTTATATTAATCTATTAGATACCTTAATATTTTATAAGTAACAATTATTAATTAAATTTAAATTATAGGCTGCATTTTAAATTTGTTTTTAAAATAGGTCTGGTGTTTCAACCATTTATTTCTAAACCTTAAAAATATCATTTTGAACAACTTATCACCATTATTACTGATGAAACTAAATAAAATATTCCATGTATTATGTAGTAAGCAATTACTGTTGTATTATATTATATGTTAAATTTAAAAAATAGTATCGCTAAATAAAATGTTAAAATTTAATGATTTCAATGTCATCATAAGTAGCTACAATTGTTTATTTACTAGTTTTAATTATTTTCAAAAGGAATATTAATTGTTACTTGAACATTTTATAAATATGTGTCTATGTAATTATAAAAGGATTTTTAAAAACTTACCTGGTTTAAACCAAAAGAACTGTTTTTTTTGGGGGGGGGGTTGTTTGTGTTTTTACTAAGAAACTGGTTTTTTTTACAACCCTGATAATAATTTGTAACTACTTCTAGCGCTAGCATTGTATCCACAGCTTTTTTTTAGCTAAATGTATAGTCTCAGGCAATTATTCAGCACAAATTTATTTAAGCGTGACAAATGTAGTAATGCATGCTGATTGTGGGGAAACCATAGAGATGATTTTCAATCAGAACATATGAAAATAAGTAGCTTCCAGTTGAGCAAAGGGAAGATCTATTCCACTATAAATAAATGCTGTGGTATTTAAACATTAAGACAATACATAAATTGTGGAACATGTTACTTGAAAAATGTGGAATAAAATTAACAATTAGAAAATTGAATAGAATAATTGAAACATTATCCTGCATAATATTTCTTCTACCGAACTATTGCATTTTGATTAAATAATCATTGTTGTGCTGTTGTAATATCCTTTTTTTATAGGGTGTGATGTGAAAGTTGCAACCATATTTGGCTGTTTAGTACAAAAATGTATGTAAAAGTGCAGTTAATTTAGCTTGAGTTGCAGATCAAAATACAATTCGCCTAATTGCAGAAAAAGTATTGTTTTCATGGAAGCAGCTTTATAATTTGGCGAATTTTGCTGGCATGGTAGGGAGGAAAAAAAAGATTGTTGACTCAGTCTTCTTAATGTTGATAGTCTTTAAGAGCTGTGCTGTTATTTTTTTCCTTCGTTTAAAACATGCAGTCTCTTTTATGTTTAGGATTTTGATTATCTAGATTCAAATAGGATGAAATTGTTTGTTGATTAAGAATTTTTAGTTTCATGTATTTGTCAGATTGTAAACATATTTAACAACATAAACTTCTCTCTGCAATTTAGCGAAAAAACCTTTACGCTTAGTAAATAAAATATTTAGCCAGAGATTTTGAGATGTTCTGTTGCTACTCTGTCTGGTCACATACAGATAGAGGACTAAATAATACGAACACCTGTGAAATAATGGAAAATCTTTATTAATAGGGAGTTGGACCACCCTTTGACTGAAGTACAGATTTAATGTGATGTGGGATAGATGTTTAAAGGTCAAGGATAATATTTAAAGGAATATTAAGCCATTCCTCCCACAGAGTGGTCTTTAATTCCAAAAGTCTGGATGGAGGTGGAAATCGGAAACGGAGTTTGGACTCCAAATATTCCGGTAAATGTTCAATAATATTAAAGTCCTGAGACCGAAGGGGTCATGAGAGATGTTCAACTGCATTGTCATGCTCTTCGAACCATTCTTGAACACACCTAACAGTGTGGATAGGGGCATTATCATCTTGAAAAAATGGTCGCTCTCCAGGGAATACAATCTACACAAAAGGATGGACATGATCCCCTAGAATGCTTAGATAGTGATTGGATTTGATCCTTCCATGCAGAATAACAAGTGCCCCAAGATATTGCACCCCATAGCATAATGGAGCCACCCCCAGGTTTCACAGTCGGCAAGAGACATTCAGGATGAAACGCTTCTCTGGGCATTCTCCAGACATAAATGTGTCCGGTCATCTGAAATAGGGTGAATGATGATTCATCTGACCATATCACTTGTTGCCACTGCTGTGTAGACCAGCCTTTATTATCTCTGCACCATTGGCATTGCTTGAAAGCATTAGTTGCTGTCACCAAAAGGGTTTACAAATTGCCACTCTGTTATAAATATTCACAGCATGAAGTCACCTTTTGACAGTTTTTGTTGAAACGGGGTCCTGGAGATGACTGTTCATTTCAGATGTTATCTTGGATAATGATTGCTTATGCTTTCAGGATACTGTGCACTTCAAGACCCATCTATCCCTATCAGCAGGCTTTGACTTTCGGCCACTGTTGTGCTTTGAAGACGTCGTCTTACCCTCTTTTGTGTACCTTGTCATAACGGCTGATACCGTAGTCCTTGCAAACCCCAAAAGGTTTGCTGTTTCCGTAACTGATGCTCCACTTAAAACGTGTTCCAACTGTCATTCCTCTTTGGAACTCTGACAGGTCTGACATTTCAACTTATCACAGACAGCTCGATAGAAGCAGGTGACTGCTCTTAAGAGACTGGTATCTTTCTCGTCGCGCTCACTAGGTGGCAGACTTCTGTTGCAGGTGTGAAATACGTCGAAAGTCGAGACTTCAATGAAAACATTATTTTAAAGATTCGCCATAAAAAGAACAGAATTGTTTTTTGAGTAAGACTTATTAGCCAGTGTCAGGAGCTGACTTTCAGTTATGACAGTTGCAGTCAAAAGGTCTATTTTATGTATTTGCAGAAAAAAGTAATCAGATAAGTAGGAATTGCAAAGTAAATTAAAACCTCCCTATAACGATATTCAATACAATGATAAATCATCTATAAAATACAATCTTGGGGTCCCGCAGAATTTCCGTATAATATAATCCTCCATCGATATAATGATACATCCCTCTAGAATGATAATTTTATTGGGTCCCTTTAGTTTCATTGTATTGTGGCTTTACTGTAGTTAAAATCACTCACTGAAAATTTCTCTTTTTTAAAAAGAAATTGTTTTCAAAATTGGGAAATTTTTTAGTTGAGATTTTGGGAGTATCTTGCTTATGTATTTTAAAGATATAAATTATTAAAATTTTATCTGATTTCATTTCAGCATCTGTTAGATTAATCAAAAGTTTCTGGAAGTTACAGATGAAGAAGGTGATTAGTTCCACAGATATAAAAATAGTTTATTTTATATGTATGTTTTTAATAAAATATTTTTTATGTGTTAAATAAATTTTTTCATGCTAGTAAGTGTTCTTTCTGTTTTGTGAGGTGTGTTTTAATCTTGGGATATGCATAGATAATAAATGTAAAACTGCCTTCGAACTTTAGTATTTTCTTAAAATGTTTCTACTGAAAAGGCTGTGTGCTTTGCAAGTCCTATATTGCTGCCAACAGCAATACATATTATTTTAAAGAAGCATACTACCTTTAATCTAAAGTTCATATTGATGTTGATTATTTTCTCAACTCAAACATAATAAATATATTTTTTTTTCATTGACATTATATTTTTACTATTTTATTTGCATGCTTTTTTTAATTTAACAATTAAAAAATTTGTAAAAAAAAAGGTTCAAAGCTGTCTGCAAATGACATTTGCACGTTTGTCTGTTATCTGGGTCTGGATAAGCAAAATCAAAAATCTTGTGAAGGATAAGTGAGAAATTTTTTCAAAGCAAGCTTTTAATTATGATTTGAAAAAAAAAACGACAAATATGAATACTCGTTTAAACATTGCATAAAAATGTGAAATGTTTCTATAAGTGTACTTTTTAAGAACTGTAGTAACACTGTCTCCCAAGATATGAATAATTACGATTGTTCAGCTGCTTTTGGGAGAATTTCTGAATGTGATAGAAATCCATGGAAAATATTAAAACTGTTTGTATGTTTTCATATTTTTAACTTAAAACATTAAAAAAATCTAATTTAGTAATCCCCCATTGATTTTAAAAAGTGTTATTGGGAAAAAGAAACTAGCCACTTTATAAACTATGTTGGCTAATAGGCAGAATTGAATTGTTGAATAATATTTATTATAATTGTAGTCGGCACCGTTTACTGCAAACAAATAAATTTAATGTTCCTGGTTACAAGAATTGATGTTAATAAGTCTGCTCCCCACTGTTATAAAGACCAGACAGGAGTAGGGGCCTGTTATTAAGGTGCTTTAAACCGACATCTTATAAAATATATTGAAATTGAAGTAATCAGTTTTTCTGTAAATTTATTTAAGATCAGAATTACAATCTTTTTAGGAATTGGCATTCATCAATATATTGTATTGTAATAGATATCGATTCTTGTAAATTGATCAGAGAAATCTCAGAACATGGTGATACAATCTCATTTTAACAGACTTCTCATATGAATACACCAGATTAACAAATAAAATTTCTATTAAAAGAAAGTATTATGGAACAAATTCAGACTTGCAGGAAATTTCACTTCTCAGAAATTTTTAGAAATACAAATTTGATTTTTGGTATCACATTTGTTATATCAAGATTTTACTATAGATCTTTTAAAGTACTTAGCTGAATTCTAAGTACTTGATCGGTATATTTTTGACGTATTGCTGAAACTTTTTTAACAAAATGCAAGATATTAAATAATAAAATTTTATTGATAGATAATACAGTGACAATTTAACATGCAGCAAAACTTGCATATTGACATATGACGTTTATTCACTAAAATAGAAAATAGGCAGATTAACATGCTTCAGTGAAAGTAACGTTAATCTAAGGGAAAACTTAAGTCTGGAAAAGTCTGATATCTAATGTTATTCTGTATTGCAGTTTAGGTTAATTTGAAATCATGAAGCACTTCTAATTAAAGAAATGTAATGCCAATGTTTAAATAAGGTAGAGGGGTGAGTAAGGCAGAACTTCTCAGAAAGACCAAATTGCACATACTAATGCAAAATTTAGGTCATACAAACTAACTTTTGTAAATATAAATATTTCTCGTTTTGATTGATTCCAGTTCATATGCAGTTTTAATTCCTGGAGTATGATTCGAAAGTTGAAAAATAGCTTAGAAGTAATAAATGCTCGGAGAAGTATTTTCACTTAAGGTGTACCACCAAAACAGGGGCGTAGCCAGAAATTTTTCACGGGGGGGGGGTTACGACTACAACTCATGTATACGTGTGTGTGTGATTATGTAGTGAAGAATATACATTTTGTATGTCAAAAAAATTCTCATGGGGGGGGGCGTTTATGACCCCCCTTAGGTATGCCCCTGCATAAAAAAAGAACAATTAAGTACAAATTATGCATCTTTTGTGTGAATGGGAGGGGGAGTTTAATTGATGTGTTGATGATAAAATTTGAATGCTTTTGAAAATTCATTATGAATGGGAATTTAAAAAATATTAAAGAGGTAAACCACATTATTTCATCGCATTTATATTGAAATGTTTAATTTTTAAAACTAAGCAATAATACCAAGAGAAATCATGCTTTTCCTACCTATCTTCAGTAATATACTTCTTATTTTTATATGCAATCTGTGGAATAGGCCATGAGTAGCAGTTTCGCATTATTATAAACCAGGGCAGTGTTATTACATTACACTGGATACAAATAAATTGGGACTTATATGAAACTACTCAAATAAGCAAATAGTGGTTTACTAAAAATATATATTTTGCACTGAACTAATATTTCAATTGCATTACAATAAAGCAAAATTACATGTTACAAATAAAAATTAAGCAAAATCATATATATATATATTATGCTTATTAAATTTATTTTTAAAAAAGTGAATCTGAAATTTGGTGTCATGAATCGAAAACGAAAAATATTGATTTTGCATATTGAAAAGTACTGGGTTGGTGCATAATTATCTGGAGTTTGAAAATTTTTATTTAGTTTATTAATTAAATTAATTCATGTAAGAGAATATACGTCAATTAAAAAAATTAATTAATTAAAAATACTGTACACTTTTAATAAGTGTTAATGTTAAAAAAAAGCCTGATAATTATGCACCAGCCCTGTAGTTACTTATGCTTTCGCATTAAGAACACATTTACAACTTTATATAAGAATATTAAAAAAAATAAAAAAAAAAATACTTTATGTAGCCAAGCTGAAATACATCAATTATCATTATCATACAAAATAGTTACAAATTATTTATTTCCTGATAATCGAAAAAATTATATTCAATACGCATGCGGTTTTTTGACAATTTAAATTTATTATTAGATAAAAAACAACGAAATTTTCATTTTAAAACATTACCCTGTAACCTGGAGGCCATATAAGTAATATTAGCCAAACTTCAACATGCTTTTAAATTTCTTATATCGACGTTTAGGGGTGCTCGAGCTCCCCCCCCCCCACACACAATATAGGCCTCCTTACCGGCTCGGATAGATGCCGGCTAGCAGTCGCCTAAATCTCGGTTGATAATGGGTATATATAATCGCCGGGCGATGAAATCATGGGTAAATGATCGCGGGCGACGTCGACGCGGCGGTAGCGCCAATGGTTGGCCAAAAAAATGCGATGAGACATTTCGGTCACTTCCCGGCGTCGCAGTCGACGCCAGCGCGACGTCGTGATCTGTGAAGGGCGGCGTTTGGCCAATTATTGGCCAACGATATTTTGCTACTTGGGCCGGGTACCTACATACTTCCAAAAAATAATTTATTTACCCTAGAGCCTAGAATAGAGTTTTTATAAATTAAAAAATAGTACCTTTTGAAACCAACGTTTTAATTCATTCAAATACTTTGTAATACATTTAAATAGAAATTGATGCACTTTATTCATGTCGTTATTTTACACGTGAGAAAAAACCGTCCCATTCCAAATTTTTCTATATATATATATATATATATATATATACATATATGTGTGTGTGTGTGTGTGTGTGTGTGTGTGCAGGTAAATGGATACACAATCTTAACAAAGTTTTTACACATTCTTAGTTGTTGAAATAAAGAATTAGTTTTTTGTAACTGCACCACCAGCTTCAATAATTAATTTTTTTTTTGGGGGGGTGGGGGTGGAGGTGGTCTGGTGATAAAACACCAGAGTTTTTTTAAGTGTACATACATGTACAGCTGCGGAAAAAAAAGGCCCACTTGCTCTTTATTTCGCCATCGTTCGTCGTACAGCAAAGTTACATATACCATTCGTTTGCAAATAACGCGTACTTTAATTTACTATTAATTTAATTTGCATAAGGGGCCGTCTTCATATTTAATTCTGCATCAACTTCGTTTTTCTCAATGGCAACCCCATATTTTGACTTTATTAAACGAAAGAAAACCTTCAAATTACCCTAAATATGAATTTTCACCAATTTTCTACGATAATTTCCGGAGATATTGTGAATTCATTTTTGCGCGTTTTTAAGGGACTTTCTGCAAATTGAAAAACGCTATTTGTAGGTTCCGATTTTTTCGCCTTTCATTTATTTCGCTCGCGAGAATTAAAAGAAATTAATATTATTTTCACGGAAAATATTGTTCCCATCTCTCTTAAAGTTTTTTGTACAGAGAATATCAAGGGTAGAATAGAATATTTAGTCTGTGTTCTAAACTTCCTTGGACCACAGTGGTTCATAACTTCCTTGGTTCGTACACATGATTTAAGGGGGAAATGCAAAATGACTGCTAAGGATTTTGAAAATCTTTGTAATTTTGAAATTGTTATTCAGTGTTTCCCTTGATGTTTCTCTTAGACAGCTGAAATGTTGGCAGGAGTTAGAGGCTACTCCCTGCTCTTCTGACTACAAGCATGAATATTGCTCGACTCAGCTATGGTCGAACTTAAAGAATGGTTTCATGATTGAAAATTTATTTGTTTGAATTTCATGTATAAAACGCAATTACTTTTTTGCCGACCCAATATTATAACTGTGTTTGTTATTTCACTTTCTTCATTTAATACTATCGCCTGCAATGTGCAATATTCTTAAGACTTTTGGCGGTATTTTAATTTATAGTTAGATGAAAATTTTTTTACAGAAAAACGTGATTTTGAATGTTTGATAAAGTATGGGGAATTCAAAAGACCTAATGTTTCCGATATTAAAAAAGGTCACATTCATGCCTGGAAAGTTGAGGATGTTAGTTTTTCAGAAATAGGACGTTGTATTAGAAGACATTAGCATCTACTGCATCTAATTCTATAGCTGGAAAATATTTTATTTGGGGGAATATGGTAGCGGACGCAACAATACACGCTTTATAGAATCCCCAACAAACTGTAAAAACCTCTAATTTATTTGCTTCAAAATTTGATATTTTTAATACTGGTATCTTTTACTGTGTTTTTGCACAAAATAAATCTAATTTACATTTATTTTATGCAATTTTTAAAACATTTTCACTTAATAAATTTATATATGGTCCCTTAACTCATGAAAATAACACATTTTATTTAATATAAATTAAACTACTGAACGTAAAAATTTGAAAATTTCCACAGCCATGTAATATTAATTTCTGCATCTATTTCCATCGAAATTTGGCTAGGGTCGCTATTCATAATTTTTTTGAATATTAATTTAATAATTCATAATTCATATTAATGATTTATTAAAAATCATAATAACATTAAATTATGTTTGGGTCGTTTATTTCTAATAGTACGAATAAAAAGCAGCTTCTTACTACCAATATCATATGAGATATGAATTGAAGTATGAAAAAATATTTTAACATAGGGGGAGGGGGATTTTGGGTGCTCATAACTCACTCATTTTCGGTCCAAATTTATTGAAAATGGGTGTCCGGGTTTAAAATGAGCTGAATTTTTGAAATATGAAATGAAATCTAGGGGTTGCTATTGAGAAAAAAAAGTTGGTGCGAATTTTATTATGTAGATGGCCCCTTATGCAATTTTTATGCATAGCAAATTAAATTGTGCGTCAGTCGTAAACGATTGGTATCTGTAACTTGGCTGTGCGACGAACGACGGCCAAAAAATGTACAAGTGGGCCTTTTTTTTCCGCAGCTGTACATATAATGTAGTAAATAGTGCACAGATAAAAATATGTTTGAATTATTCGTTTTCCTCATTTTATATTATCAGAGCTTTAATCTATGATTATTAGCCCGAGAAAATAAATTTTAAATTAAGGCAAATGCATTACATAAATTTTAATACAGTATACAAAAAATATTTTCTTAAATAAATAGGATATAATTTCACTACAGTTAGTTATAAAACGAATTCACAGTACAGTCAGAATACAGATATGCAATCATTGTTAAATCAACTTTGAGATTTAATTAAAGCAGCAACCAAATTTATTTACATGAAAAAGGTAAAATAGTACTTAATCACTTTGACTGCAGATACCATAACTTCATCTGTTTTACAACAGCTACGATATTTTTATAATCGAATCATAAGAAACTATGTCCGTTAAAGCAAAATCTTTACCGAAAGCATTCCCTCCATATTTAGGTTGAATTTATTTTACAATTCTGAATATGAAAAAGATGCATTTGGTATTCGGATATAAAATAAAATTAGCACAAGCTAATACACCGAGAAGTAAGCACCCACAGCAAAGGACTTAGCATTAAGTAAAATACTTTACTCCAACTATCTGCAGTCTTTTCTTACATGTGTAATGCGACGATATTTTTGTACGTTTATGGAATCTTAACTCCAACTTGAACTTTAGGCAGAATGAGCAACAAACATCTTGCATTCAAAATTGCTAAAATCAGCTTTGTGGGTATTATTTTGATTACGAGCGGAAGTGACTCGGAGACATTTCATTAGTCCAAGGTCCCAGGTCCCAGAAAGAGAACGGAAAATGCCGTTTTAGAACTAGACTTTCAGAAGAATCACAGATAATTTCCTTTAAAAAACAGCAAAATCTTTTATTCACCAATAAGGCAGATTCTCTCGTGAAAACCAGGATGATATTGTCTGTGAAATTCAGATTTTTAATAACAGTGTACACGTTTTATTCAACTGATATGTCATTTATAATTTAAAATCATACACTTTTTCAAATTTCAAGATGGTATCACTTTTTAAGATACTCGCAAAAAGAAATCTTTGTTAGAGAACTTGTCTTCTCTTTGGTTGTTTGAAATAATCAATAAAAATGGATAAATCTCCTCGGATGAAAAATTCCATAATGACATCATCTTTCGCAAAATTATAAAAGAAAAGAAAGAGAAAATATACATTAACATCCGCAAGCGTGTATTGGTTAAACGCAAAAAGCAAGCTAATGAAACATTAGTAAATGTAACAACCCTACCATAAAAAAAATTCTTTTTTCATTACGCATCAAAAGTTTTAATGGGAAAATCAATCACTTTGCTACACTATTTCAGACAACAGTTATTTTCTCGCTACAGTGAGACGTTTGTTGTACCATTTGCAGCCGGTAATGATCATCTGCTTGTCTGTAAACAAAAGAAAACTATTTGAAATGGCAAAGTATATATAACATTAGACATCTAATCCGAAATCTTTCCTTGAACAATGTAATCTAAATATAATTATTGCAGACAGAGAGAGATATGTTTATATCTTTTTACGAAGGAGTTATTTTGCAAAAGATAGCTTAACGTATTTTGCTATGCATAAAATCATTTAGGTATATAGTTTTAATGTTTTCTCAAAGAAACACAGTACAGTTAAGTTTGGGCTGAGAGTTTTAACATCACATTTAGTGTTACGCATCAAGAAAAAAATGATTGATAAATTATATTAATACGATTTTTTTATAAAATATGACATATCAGTTGTAGAACAGCTAGTGTTTGTTTAGGTACTGCAGTGTAATGAATATATACGGTTTTAAGGAATGGATTTCGATGTAAGTCAGATTTTTCTTTTAGGTATATCGTAACTCTCAGATTTGAAATTTTTGATATGCACTAGACTACAAATATTAGCAATTTATTTATTTATTTATACGCGATTCCATCTATATATATATATTTTTTTCCTAACGGGCGGGTGCTTTGCTGATTAGGCATTGTCCCTTACAACGGCCCGAAGGTGTTGGCCACTTTATTATGGGGGCACCTAGTAGGTGGACCAACGTCACAGCCTATGAAGGGACGGACATGACAACCACGCCCAGTCGGGGTTCGAACCCCGGGAGTTGAACCTGAAACCGGAGTACGGTGCTTTACCCATCATACAACTCGGTCGGCGATTCAATCTATAAAATTTCTTAAATAATATTTCGTATTAAATATTTTTAACTACAAAAATTATGTTCCATTTTTCATTTCTAGCTTAAAAACATTATCATAGGAGTAAAATATAACGCGTATACTACCCAGACAGCAATTAATGGTTCTCTGAATGTGCCCAGATATCTTATATTGAAAAAAAATCTTTCTGGTTCAAAATAGGTACTACCGAATTTTCAGCGAGACGTTCAATGCTCCTTCTCAGTAGCACTTGCTAAAATTATTTATTTATGTAAGAATATGACACGTACAGAATACATACTCCGAAATTAGTCCTACGATGTACAGAATTTCGTACACGTTCTGCATTTCGTACATGCGATGAACGATGTACACGTTCTGCAGACATTCAACCCAGCAAACACACACAGGTTCTCTGAACGTCTATTAACGATCATAAAACGTCTTCTGAATCAGGGGCGTAGCCAGGGGGATATCGGGATATATCCCCCCCCCGAAATTTTTGGATTCGTGATGAAATTCTGTCTATTTATACACATATAAGTTCATATCCCCCCCGAAAAATTTTACTGGCTACGCGCCTGTTCTGAACGTTAATAGACGTTCAGAGAGCCTGTGTGTGTTTGCTGGGAATGTAGTACAGCATGCAATAATTACAAAATCCGCTAGAAGGCCAGCTGTTTTTCCAAGTAACAACTAATTAACATGGATAAAATGAACAAAATTTTGAACATAGAAATGAAAATAAATTAAGTCTGCGTCTAATTCTGTAAAAAGGATTGGGGATTGTTTCTTACTTAATGATTTCTTCAAAGAATTTCAAGAAATGTACACCCGCTCAAAAAATTAGCCGAGTGAAAGTCATTTTTTTTTAGTTTTAGATTTGAGAAAATAGTTGCCTCAATAAATGCACTGCTCAAAACAATTAAAGGATATTGCGGTTTTAGGTGGATCTTGTGGCTGGGCAACTTTTTAGCTGATTGATACATGGTCGACAGACGTAGTAGGTTATATGAGAATAAATTACACATGTTTGGCAGAAAAAAATTCATTTTATTGCGCATTTGTGTAGAAAAGGAAAAAAACACAATTTGTGCATATGTCAAAAAAAGAATAAGAAAAGGTGTTTTCTTCAAAGGATTGGTTTCCACGGACAGCCAGCAACGTTGAACACCTTTGAGGCATGGAGTCAATGAGGCTATTAATCACGAGTTGGGGTATTCTGTCCTACAACTCCAGAAGAGCTCTTTCCAGTTCTTGGAGAGTTTCTGGGGGTGGTTGGCGGCCAGCAATTCGTCTTACTAGAGCGTCCCAAACGTGCTCTATTGGATTCATGTCCAGAGAACACGCTGGCCACTCCATTCGTACGATTCCTTCCTCGAAAAGGAAATCCTCCACCAGGTTAGCACGATGTGGCCTGCAGTTATCGTCCATTAAAATGAACTCATCTCCGATTGCTGCAGCATAAGGGACTACAATAGGTCTGAGGATCTCATCCCTATATCGGCGACCAGTCAGAGGTCCCTCTCGAATGATGTAGAGGTCTGTGCGCCCGTCAATGGAGATGCCACCATACACCAACACACCCCCACCGCCAAAGCTGACACTTTCGTGCACGAACGCAGGATTATTCCTACTGCCACGGTCCCTCCAGATGAAAATACGCCTATTGTCAGGATGAACTGAAAAACGGGACTCGTCAGAAAAAGAACATTGCTCGATTCAATTTTCTCCTCCAGTTCACATGCTCTGTTGCCCACTCCCTGCGGTCTCGACGATGCCTTGATGTTAGTCTAACACATACCATCGGTCGGCGAGCATACAGTCCTACACCATGAAGCCGGTTTCGGACAGACTGAGTTGAAACCGTGGTGCCAGTAGCCGAGCGTAGGTGTTGTTGGAGAAGAATAGCGTTCATATTCCGGTGTCTCCGATCCGTTAACACTAAATAATGATCGTCATTGGGCGTTGTTGACCGTCTACGACCTTGCCCTGGTCTTCGGCCTACACTTCCAGTCGCCAAAAACCGGTTCCAGATCATGGAAATCACACTTTGTGACACTCCAATGGCTTGCGCTACTTCGGCTTGAGTTTGGCCCCCTTTTAACCTACCGACAACTCTCCACGCTTCTGAATCGGTTAAATGACTTCGCTGAGACATCGTACTCATCGAAACAAAGCAGTCACTGAATGCCGATCATCCTTGTCTTCATTGTCTTTTATTCAGTAGAAAGTCCAATTTCATTCGCTGCCGCTGAAGCGACATTTTTGACATCGAACTTAAAATTAGCATACTCCACAGTTTGAAAATCAGAAAAATTTGCATTTGTGATTCTCTTCTTCCATTTTCAGGAAAAAAAAAATTCGCTTATATCTTTATTTTATATAAAACTTACAATATCCTTTAATTGTTTTGAGCAGTGTATATAAGCACTTGGAAAAATTTTTCCGACAGACCTACCTAAAGATATATGCCGAAAAAACAAATAATCTGTCTCACAGGCTTAGTCTACGAATTAAAATAACTTAATTCCATCAAGAACTTGTTTTAGTTGGAACATTTATTTTCGAAATTGCATGCTTAGCTCCAAAGAACCCACTTTTTAATCCTCGTCGAGTAAAGTGCACAACACTATGAAAGTTTTTCTACAAGCACAGAAAAAGCAAATTATGGGCGCATTCGTGAACGACAAACTCGTTGCACGAGTTTTCGTAAGATATCTGGAATACGATTGTTCAGAGCAGTTCAGTGCTATCAGTTTCTTTTACGTTTACGAACAAATTCAGTTTATTTAGTTTCGTCGCCCAGGAGATGTGTTTGTTTACAATATGCATATGTTGTATTTTTATAGAGAAGTTTTTAGTTCGTACCTAGTATAAAGAAGTGCACTGAAGTGCACTGATAAAAATTTAGAAATTTCAACATAAACTTGCATTTTTTCAAAAATATTTAGCAAGAGAAGTTCAAATTTCGCTAATAAAGGTTTAAATGAACTTCAATCTCAACACTAAAGTGTGCATTTTTGAATTTACTAAAATGAAAAATACGAGAAAAAGATTACCTTTGAAAAAATGTGTACCTCCGTTGCAGTTCCTAACGCATGCATGAATTTCCTCCTCTAAAAAATAATATTTGCAGCTTCAGTATACGTACACCTTCCAAAAAAAGTATTCGAGCAAGAGAGAAATTTCCTACGTTGGCTTGTTATATTAAAAATTATTTATCATAGAATATGAATTAGGCTATGTATAAATATGACTTTCCATATTTCTATCAAGTTGTGCGTTTTCCAAAAACTCAATTATTATTCGCAAATCTAAAATAGGAAATTTCCCTCTTGCTCGAATACTTTTTATGGAGGGTGTACAGTACTTTTCATAGCAACATACTTTTCCATAACAACGGACGCCATTTGAAAACAAAAGCAACGTGCAACAACAGTATCTACTCAACAACTGGATGAACCTGCTCCGTGCTCAGTTTATTTAGTTTGAGTTTCCTTTAAGAACACCTTACACAGAAACTCGTTGCACGAGCATAACGCGTTTGGCATTTACGAATGCGGCCTGATACAGGTTTATAAGTTATTAAACTGTGGCCGCATTCGTAAACGCCAAACGAGTTGCACTCGTGCAACGAGTTTCTATCTAAGGTGTTCGTAAAGGAAACTGAGTGCTTTTAGTTTAAAAACTAGAGCGTTCGTATACGAAACTGGGTGCAATTAGTTTCAAACGAAGTAAACTGAGAATGAATTAGGTTCGTTGAGTTTTACTTTCTGCGCGTTGTTTTTGTTTAGAAATGGCGTCCGTTGTTATGGAATAGCATGATGTTATGAAAAGTATTTTACGTTTGCTGAAACTGCAAATATCAGTTTTTCGAGGAGGAAATTGAGGTATACGTTAGAAACTGCTTCGAAGGTAAATACTTTTTCAAAGGTAATCATTTTCTTGTATTTTTCATTTTAGTAAATTCAAAAATGCATGTTTTAGTGTCGAGATTGAAGTTGTTTGAAACCGTTATTTGCGAAATTTGAATTTCTCTTGCTAAATATTTTTGAAAGAATGAAGTTTAAGTTGAAATTTCTAAATTTTGAGCTGTGCACTTCAAGGATGTCTATTTTTTCTTTTAAAAATCCTGTTGATTTTATATTGTGTATGTGCTAAAAACTCTCCTCAGCAAAGTTAACGTTTCGCGAATTGTAAACAAACACGTCTCCTAGGCGACGAAACTAAATAAACTGAAGTTGTTCGTAAAGGCAAAAGAAACTGATAACCACTGACAGCACTCAACACACGCATTCCAGTTTTCTTACGAACACTCGTGCAACGAGTTTGTCGTTTACGAATGCAGCCTGTGTAGTGCAACATATCAATGAAGAGGAATGCTGTATGTATGAAACCGATATAGGATGTTGCACTCACACCACTTAAAAAAGCATTTCAATGTGAGCAAAATTTCTCACATTCATTTTAACAAAATAAATTTCTCAAAAACATATAACTCAAAAGAAATACGAGTTGCTGTTTTTTATGCACTACATGATCCACATTTTATAAAAGAAAAAAAAAAACATTTTATGTGTGAAAATTGGTATAGGAAACTTGATTTACACTGGAATATATATATATTTTTATAGTAGCTGTACAAATGTAAAAGCATATTCCAAAGTATGTGTTTTAACAATTTCGGACCTGATTAAATAATTTCTCTTTAAATTAAATAATTTTTCTTTTGATATCAGATATAGAATTTACAAAAAATAAAATAAAACATCATTATTATTAAATTTTGAAGAATTTGTTGTTTTAATGCGCATAAATTAGGACATCCATCTTGTACGATAGTATAGGTAACTTTTGTGTTCTTAACTGTGTACGCAGGTCTATTAGAGTTAAGGTGGATTCATACCTGCCGCGCCGCACTGCAACCATGCCGTACTGTTTCGCCGTTTTGGACCGTCTGCTGTCCGCGCGGCGAGCTTGCGGTGCCGCAAGTAAATGCACCAATGAATGTACGACATTTTTATTTGTTGTTCTTCGGCGTACTTCTCTTTCGTTTCTTCTGTTGTGATTTTAAAAGATTGTTTTATAATGGATAATCGATTAATGTTAAGGAGAAATCAACTTATTTTAACATATTTATCTTTGAAACAATCGAACATCAGTCATCGTTCTGGCAGAAGGCGTGTCACACACGTGCGTTCCGTCAACACTCAACAAAAATACTCTAGAAAAGCTCTTCTGTAATTGGCTGTAGCTTTGGGGTCGCTGCGGAATATCTGTTCTTGCCAGATATTGTGCAAACCCTCGGCGCTCGCCGCGCGGGGGCCGTGTTGCTCCGCCACGTGACGTCATTGCTGCGTCTTAGCGGTGCGGTATGGCCAGTATGAATCCGGCTTTAACGTAAGATCTAACCATGGATCTAACCGTCATAATTACCCAACATTTGACGCACGTGCTAGCACGTCAGCACGGGCTATATCAAGGGTTAATTGAAAAATGATATTCACCACGCCGAACATTAGCATTAGCATCAGATTTGAGCCTGATCTAGCACGTGATATCTGGCCCGCAGAATTCGGGAGATTAGCATGAAAAATAGTGCTTACGTATGGTCAGTGAAGTTCAGCGATTGGCTCGTGCCAAGCCGTATCTCTGCCAATTTTATTTACTGTACTACTCGTTTTGCACTTAAGCATGGCGAACAGAAACTTTGAAGACCTGGAAAATTTGGAAATTTTGGAATACCTCGAAAGACATATTTGTGTCATTAATATATGGACAAATTTCCTGTTTACAAACAAACCGCTTACCTGCGATTAGGCAATTGACGTGTTCTGCCCTCCAAGAAAATTCGTCGACGTCAGTTCGCGACCTCACGGGAAACTCGTCTAAATACATGCTCATTCTGTTTGTAAACAAACAATAAGGATTTAAAACTAGCAAACGGGGATCTCATGGCTGTGTGGGTTTGTGCACCTATCACTGCCAGCCACCAGCGAGCGGTGAAGTCTCCTGTTCGAGTCCCGTTAGCCCATGGTTGTGACTCTCCCTCCTTCGTCTGCGTTTTTAGTTTTGTTGTGTTCTTCTATGTTAGTGAATAATTATTATTTTTTGGAATAAATATAATAAATGTTAAAACGGATATTCAGGGCGTAATTCGCAAACATATATATTTTTTTAATAACGGGCGGAAACTTGCCGATTTGGCATTGTCCCTTACAACGGCCCGAAGGTGTGACCATTTTATTATGGGGGCACCCAGTGGGCGGTCAGCGTTACCCCCTATGAAGGGACGGACACAATGACAGCCACGCCCAGTTGGGGATCGAAACCCGGCCGCCGGGAGTTAGCGTGCCTATATACTAGTATTCAGACACGCTACTGGGAGTTGAACCCGAAACCCGAATACGGTGCTTTACCCACCATACAACTCGGTCGTCAATTCGCAAACATTTTAATTTGTTTTGACTAATTCCACTTGCAGCTGCATTTTTTTTTGGCGCCTAGAGCACCACTATGTGATGACGCAATGAGCTCACAGACAGTGAACACTCTGTTTTTTTCTCTCTTTTTAGTTTAGCTTTGTGATTGTATGGAAAGTCTCAGGCTCCGTTGTATCGGAAACCTGAACTTATTAATGATTCTAAACTGATTTCTTAAAATCTGTACACAATGTATATACTAATTTTTGTAAAATAACGTAATCCAGTAATTAAATTTTTAATAGTTAATGAGAAGAATGTTTCATTGGTGTATGTTATATTTAAGCACAATAGTAAAATGTCCTCTACGTTAAAGTTTGGTTATTCCTTCAAGCAGAGTCTTACAGATTACCCAGGCAGCACAACCCAGCAAACACACACAGGTTCTCTGAACGTCTATTAACGTTCAGAAAGCGTCTTCTAAATGTTAATAGAGGTTCAGAGAACCTGTGTGTGTTTGCTGGGAACAATGTTCCATGAACGTCTAGTAACGTTCGAGAATAGTAAGAAAAGCTTTCAGGTAAAGTATGTACTTTCTGTATAACGTTCTAAAATTGTACTAAGCTATCTTTTGCCAAAAACTGTGAATAAATAACGTCTTATTGGACATGCAAGAGGGGTTTTAATGATGCCGTTCTAAAGCAATGCCTAATAACTCGTTCTATTCGACGTGCAGCAGAAGTGCTGGCATTACCGTTCAAAAGCTATGCCTAATAATACGTTTTATTCGACGTATAACAGAAGTGCTGTTGATACCGTTCCAAAGTTATGCCTAATAACCCGTCCTATTTGACGTGCACCAGAAATGCTGGTGAAACCGTTCAAAAGCAGTGTTCATAAATCGTCATACTCAACGCATAACTAAAATACTGATGGTACTAAGTTTAAAAGCAATGTTTAACAACACGTTCTACTAAACGCGTTGAATTTATTATTCCTGAAACGTCGGAATGAGTCGTTTACTTGGTGTCTAATAAAGTTTTACAAACATCTGTTTGGCAACATCCCAGTGTTGAGTTGCGCAAGGCAAGCAGCGGCAAAATCACTTTGCATTCCTCGTGATATTGCTGTTGGTCGTATTCTTTTTTGCATGATTTACGACTTGTGTTACTCCTTGACAGCACATAAGCTTAAATCAAGCTTCCCAGCAAACACACAGGTTCTCTGAACGTCTATTAACGTTCAGAAAACGTCTTCTGAACGTTAATAGACGTTCAGAGAACCTGTGTGTGTTTACTGGGTTGGCATTTCTTTGAATTTGATGTATTAATACAAGCTTGACAGTTCAATTCATTTTAAGCTTGCAGCAAGCTTGGAGATTCCCAGACAGCACATAATCTTAAATCAAGCTTGACATTTCTTTGAAGTTGATGTATTAATAAAAGCTTGAGAGTTCAATTCATTTTAAGCTTGCAGCAAGTTTGGAGATTACAAAAAAATGAGTCAGCAAATATTTTCCCGCCGAATTTAAGTCATTTGAACTGTCAAGCTTGAATACAACTTGATTTGGAAAGCCACAAACCAAATAATTTATCATCAGTCATAAATGTACTTGACCATAGAATTAAAGAGAAAAGATTCTACATTTGTAAATATTGAAATTCTTCAAAATAAAATAGAAATATACTACAAAATTGATTTCAAAATCAGCCGTTTGTCTCGATTTTGGCCAATATTGCCCAAAAATGAGTGTTGAGATATTGAAAGTTTTAAAACGTGTGCTGCTTTTAAGTTTATATTATGCTTATTTCTCTAGTAGTAGAGTCTATAAATCACATATAACATTTTTTTAATTTTGATTCATGCTATGGAAAAGTAAAAGGTGTAGATCGGCATGGGCAATACTGATCAATCTCACCAAAAAACGGCGCGACAACCATAACAGTCACTTCAAACTTTAGTCATTTCTCCCCGAGTCAAATTTGCATGGTGGTTAGGACGCTTGCTTCGCGCACCTTAGGTCCCGAGGTCGATCGCCGACGCTAGACGGAAACAGATTAAAATAACATGAGGTTTCAGCGTAGAAGGGGAAAATGAGTGGAAAAATAAAATACATGGGGCGAGTTCGCCGACAGGCGCCCCATGTATTTAGGAAAAATTTCTTTAGGAAACTTTTTTAGAGTGTAGTAAGTTTGAATCAAGCTTGCTATGTCAAGCTTAAGGCAAGTTGGGCAAGTGTGAACTTGAACACTTGGTTCAAGCTTGCATTAAGCTTTCACGGTTGAAATAATCAAACTTAATGCACTCTGTTTATTGACTTGATAAAACAAGCTTAATGCAAGATTGATGCAAATTTGCTGTGCTGTCTGGGGAGAAAACATAATTTAAACACAGTGTGAACGTCCTACCAATACATTTAATGGTTCTGGATGAGTTCGGGAAGTACATAATACCGATTTTCTACGTTTTAAACACGTTGGCTGTCCGTACACATAGATGTTAGTAGAGCGTTTTTTTGTTTACGTACCGTGAACGTTTAAACTGAACGTTCACAGTTCGTACTTGGGACGCAAGTGTGCTGCTGTGGTATACATCTTGAGCGAATATCTAGGACTGACCGCACCTTCGTAGGTACCCCTCTGAAAGGTGTCTTACCTTATTTTATTTGATTCCTAAATTGTTTGTTTTTAGTAGGAAAAGTAAAATATGGCGCCCGAATAGGGACTGCCAAGAAGGTAGAGAATAATTTTCATGTTGATTCAGAGTAAATAAATATTCGATTGAATTAACCTAGTTGTTTGAAGATTTAATTAAGAAACAGTAAAATGGCCGACGCAGAGTTAAATAAACTAATGAAAAAGCGCAGAATTTTGCGTTCGTCAGTAGAAAAATTCATTACGAAATTAGAAACGGAACTAGCGAAATCGGAAGTTGATGTTGATGAGTTGGAGTTACTGATGGAGCATTTGAATGAAAAAAAAGAAAAATTAAAGATCGTTGACTAGGAATTAGAAAATTTGTTAGCAATAACTGACTTAGAGGAGGGTTTTAAAAAACGTAGTGGAATACACGGAAGAAATAACGACGTGTAAATTTTTAGCAAAAAGAAAAGTTAAAGAATTTAAAAATGACAAACAAAAGGTGGAACATGCCTCGATTGATCGTGAGTCAGAAGTTAAATCAGCAACAATTAGTGTTAAATTACCTAAATTAATAATTCCGAAATTTTATTAGGGTTAAAATCAGTGGCTAACATTCTGGAGTTCATTTTGTTCTTCGATTCACGAAAATCCGTCTCTAAATGGGGTAGATAAATTTAATTATCTTCTAGTCTTTTTTGGGGGGTACAGCTTTAAATACGATAGACGGATTGTAGTTAACGGAAAAAAATTTTGCGTCGGCAGTTGAAATTTTGAAGGGTCGTTTTGGAGACAATAATATTTTAATCAATGCACATATTGAACAACTGTTAAGAGTGACTCATTTAAGGCGTTCAGCTGACGTTAAGCAATATACAAAATTATTCGATTATATTTTTAAAAAAAAGTTTGCGTGCTTTACAGTCTCTCGGTGTCACGTCTGATAATTATAGTACTATTTTAACACCGCTGTTACTAAAATCTCTCCCTTCTGATTTAGTGTAGGAATATAATAAAATTGCAAGCGCAAATTTTAATTTGGAAAACGTCTTGTATTTTCTTTCCAAACAGTTAACAGCTAGAGAAAAATCATTTACAAATGCGTCTACGCATCCTCGTAACTCAGACGGCAGTAAACAAATTTTCGTTGACAGGTCGAGTCGTAAATCTAATCAACCCACCTCAACAGAGTTAATTTCGACAGAAATAAATAAAAAACAAACTACGCACTGCATTTTCTGCAATAAGCCTCATTTTTCGTCGAAATCTTTACATGCGAATTCAATATCGATTCAAGAGAGGGTGAACAAATGTAAGCAGTTCGGTTACTGTTTTAAGTGCGTGAGGGTTTCACATAGAAAATCAGAATGTAGGTCACGCGTTTTTTGCAAATTATGTAATAGTATTAATCACTTATCATTAATGCGTTTTAAAGATAATCAGAATTCCAAACCGGACTCTAAACAAACTTGTGAGAAGCGTACGAGCTTAAATGAACCAGAGAATAATTTGTGGAATACAATTAATGAAAGGGTATATTTACAAACTGTCATTGTGAAAACGCGTAGGGATAAGAGAGATTAATTCGTGAGAGTGATTATAGATACAGCATCATCGCGTTCATTTTTAAGTAAATTTGCCACTAATAAATTGAATTTGCTATGTATTGGATCGGAAACCGTATTGCACGGTCTGTTCGGAAGTGAGGAAAAAAGATTGAATCGTAAGAGATACTCTATTGATGTACGAGATATTCATAATAAGTTTAATTGTACCTTAAATGTAATGAATGAACAAAAAATTTGGGTGGCTTTTCCGAAATAGATAATTGAGGAATTGAAAAATAATAAAATTTATCTCAGTGACTTAAGCATAAAAGAAAACCTTGTTTGCATGAAGAAGATCCTAAAGAAATACGCCTTCTTATAGGTGCAGATTATGCAGGAAAGTTATATACAGGGGAAATAAAAACTATCTAATTGGTTGATTGCTATGAATACACGTTTCGGATGGACTCTTTTAGGCGCTGCTGCAGGGGAGGAGTGGTCAAGTCGTAGTGAAAGTCAACTTTTTTGCATGATAATAGCGTCAAAATAAGCGATATACGGTCGCTTGATTCACTAGGAATCACAGATCCCGCTCTGTATCAGTGTAAAAAAAGAAAATGAAGAATCTGCTTCAAGATATTTTAATGAAACTATTACGAGAGATAGTGAGGGTTGTTAAGTGGTCCCCCTTCCATGGGTAGAAAACCATCCGGAACTCCCTGATAATTTATCCTTATCTAGAAAACTGTTAAAAAATTGTGTTAATACTTTAAAAAACAAAGATTATACTGAATCAATATGAAAATGTATTTAACGAATGGTTAATAGAAGGGGTAATTGAAGTGGTTAGTGATTACAATGACAAAATTATAGAGGGGTGCCACTACCTGCCACATTGGGCTGTTATTAAAGAACATTCTACTACTGCCGTGAGACCCGTATTTGCCCCCGCAAACACAGCCCTATCGGATGAGTTCTGGGCCGACACCCGCATTCGGACACAGCATACGTCGCGGCGACATCGCTCAGTAGGTGCCGTTTACGACAAATTTAGATTCGCTCGCCGAGCTTATTGGGCCATAAGTACGGGGTGGTTTTGGATGTGTGTCGGTTAATACGAAAACGGTGTCGGCCCAGCCCTATGCCAGCTTTGAACCAAAGCCATAACGTTTTTGGTCTGGTATCGGTAACGAAAAAATATCGGAAAACCGGCCATCACCTTATTGATTTCCAAAATACCGTAATTAGTTTCATAATTAGTTATCTAGGGTAGTAAACGAACCGTTAAAGTAATAATAATTCTTATTATATAAATGACTTTACACCACTGGGACTAATTTTGTTGAAATTACTTAGCTAAATCAATAAAATAATTTAAGAAGATATTTGATTAAATTAAAAGTTTTTTCTAAAACTAACGGTAATATTCCAGCAAACACAGCCCTATCGGATAAGTTTTGGGCCGACATCGACATGCCGACGCAGAATGTGCCGGGGCGATATCGCTCAGCCGGTGCCGAAAACGACAAATTTGCGTCCGCCTGGGCGTGTGTCGGGCCGAAAGGATGGGGTGGTTTTGGATAGGTGTCGGCAAAAACGACAACAGTGTCGGCCCAGCGCTATGCCATCTTTGAACCAAAGCCATAACGTTTTTGGTGCGGTATCGGCAACGATAAAATATCGAAAACCGGCCAGCACCTTACATATTTACAAAATACCGCAATTAGTTTCATAATTAGTTCTCTAGGGCAGTAAACAGCCCATTACAGTAATAATAATTATTAGTAATATATAAATAACTTTCCACCACTGGGACTAATTTTGTTAAAAATACTTAGCTAAATCAATAAAATTGTTTGTTTTTTAAAAATGTTTGATTAAATTAAAAGCTTTTTCTGAAACTAAGGGTATTATTTGAAGAATTAACCAATATTTGTTGAATCACCAACTAATTTCGGTTAATTTCACAAAAAGCTTTCCTTTTTAATTTCATCATACATTTTCCTGAAAGCATAAAAATATTTTTTGATTTAACTAAGTATTTTTAACAAAATTAGTCCCAGTGGTGTAGTCATTCATATAATAATAATAATAATAATAATAATAATAATAATAATAATAATCATTACTTTTAATGGGTTGATTGTTGCAGTAGAGAACTAATTATAGAATTAATTATTAATAAACCCATGTTTATTATGAGAAAAGTACTTATTTCGTGTAAATATTTTATTTTATATTACTTAACTTTTATTTTATGAGCAGTTCCTCTTACCCACGAAAAAAAAAAAAAAAATTACATTATTTGTTATTAAAAAGAAATATAAACTTCAAGCAAAGATCTATTTTCATATTTATGTACTTTTATATTTCATTGTATAATCTTCTTTCTAAAGAAGAAAATAGCTTTTTGTAACAATTTTTCCCCTGTTGAATACAGACTTGCTAAGTTTCCAAAATTGAAAAACCTCCTATTTTTTCTAAGTCAAAAAGCTTGATATTTTTTATGCAGATATTTTCCGATTAAAATGCACATATATTGAATGCAGATACAATTTGTGTCTTTTCTTAAGTGAGATTAATGTCAGTATAAACAGCACTGTTTTATTCCTTATTTTTATGATCTAAATAAATTTAAAAATTTAAAAAAAAAGTCTGAAAATAAAGATCCTTAAAAACAGATACAAGAAACTATCTATAACTAAAAAATGTAATACAATAAACGTTGAAAATTGGAGCTAGCACAATGTACAATAAAATAAATAAAGAAATAAATTGCTTAACCCCATGTACCTTATAAAGAAAAACAAAATAATTTTTAATGCAATAGTTAGATAAATATTTCACTTACTGTTGTTGAAGCTCACCGTTGTTACCAAGTTATATAGGGCTAACCAAAAAGATTAAAACAAAGTTAAAGAACTTAATTATTCATTTAACAATTGTCTTAATCCAATTAGTCTTAGTGAAAAATATTTTTTACTTGTCTCTTTACTTTTTAATCCGAACACGAAAGCCAGGAAACTGGAAGTCTTCCTTTACCTCACACTCTCATACTCTCATCTTCTCATACCCAAACATAATAAACAACTAACAAAACAACACTGAAAGTAAGCGTTATCAGCATTGTTATCCGCCGCTGTTAAATAGTTCGTATCGTATTAATAGCTTGGGGGGAAAAACTAAGATAATTTTCAACTGTTAAGGTCTGAAATAAAGTTTATATTTCATGTCCGGGTTACTTGAGTGAAATAATTAAAAGGATTTAGAAATTAAGTGTGAAAAATAAAATTATAAGTAAAGCTTCCATAGCATGCCAAACTTAGGTATTGGCGAGAATGTACTTTGTTGATTTCTTGTAACCCCGTGTTTCACGGTTTCACACCCATGGTGTAAGGGGGTAGGGTCGTGGGGTTACAAAATCTTTCTTTTCCCCAAGCTGGGCCAAAAAGAAAAACCTGTCCACCACGATTCACATCGGCTGTACTCTTTTTAATTGCTTTCTGAATTTTTTAGGGCTTATTTTATTTATTTAAAACGTTTATTTATTTATTTTTATTTTTAATGCAATACAAAATATTTTATGCAAAAAAGGTATTTGTTGAAAAAAGTAAATAGTACTTTCCCCCATATATATATATATATATATATATATATATATATATGAGAGTATTTTATATATATATATTGCTTTACTGTATTCATATTTGAGGTTCAATATTTGATAAGTTATCCTTCTAATTATTTATATATCGTCATTCTTGCGTATTTCAGCATATTTTTTTTTAAATCTTAAAAGTTTAATAAGTTATAAGCCTTATAAAGAAGGGAAAGGGAGCTTTATAAGATATAAATTTATCTTATAAAACTGTAAAAAAATTAATCAAGTAACTTTTAAATTATAGTATAAATAACTTTTTCGAATTTCATGACAGTTGATAACGACTGAAGTGTGAATTTCTAGGGTTGCGGCCTACCGCGCGGCTGTTTTCTCCAGATGTAACGTGAATTTGGGTTAAAACCCCTTACAAAGTCTTCCGCCAAAGGCATGCCTTAATTAAGCAGACAGCTCTCGTGTAGATCTGTCTGCAAAATCTAAATATACAATGATGGTACAATCAAAATCTAAATAATTTTCATGAAAATTTACAGTGAAAGTAAAAAGTTTAATATGTTTAATATTAAATAAAAATCATAATCACTTCCAATCCCTATTACTGTCTGAGCGTGTCCAAAAACCCTGACCTACGGTTTTCTTCTTTAAATATTGATCATAGACATTTAGAATAAATTACAATGTCAGTTTATGGTATCTAATAAAATTTTCATGAGATTTAATGGAGATAAATACAAACTTTTATTTTTTATACAGCACTCTTACAAAAATCCCCGATAAGTAAAATATACCCTCATATATTAGTGAGGTGATGTAGAAAGTTTGAGCTTTTCTCATAGAAAATGCCTACAGATATATTTATTAAAAGTTACTGAGGGCCAATAAGCTTTGCAATATCAATAATAGTAAAAAAATATATAATTATTAAAACTATTCTAATAAAACTAATAAACCATTAATTTTAATCACAGTTATATATAGCCAATATTTACATTTTAAGAAATGAATTTTAAATTATTCTACACCAGTTTCCTTTAAAGAGATTTTGTTTTTTTTAAGCATTTAGAAATGAAAATTTGTTTAAAAACATTACAATTACACTAGCATTTAATTTAGAGGTTTTTTTTTAATGCCTCATTAATAGCATAATTTAAGTTTTTTTAAAAGCATCTTCAAAAAAAAAAACAATATCAAAATAACAGCACTAATGTTTAAAATGAATATTTTCAAAAACAAAAATATTTATATATAAAGTCGTGACCAAAATTGTGGACACTTTTGGAAATTTTTAGATTTTTTAAATTTGTATGTTTATAGGATGTGTTAAGTTTCACAAAATACAAATTCATACAGCATTTTAAAGAGAATTTATAACTAATTTCAATGCATAAAACTAAATTTAAATATGTGCACTAGAGTAAAAGTTATAATTACTGTAATCTGAAAAACAAATACAGTGATGAAGTTAATTGTAATTTCTAACTTTCCAAGTCAATCACTGTTACTTTTCTGAGCTTGAATAATCTCTCGTCAGCTCAATAAAACATCGATGCCAAGCTGTAATAAAAAATTAAGGCTACCCTACGAACTGCTGATAACTCACTGCAATCTTCAATATCTAATACATCTCGATAATTATCTCTGTTTAACTTCTTTTGCACTACAAATATTTTAATTTTGTTTTTTGAATTGAAATCGCTATTAAATTATCTCTAAAATGATGTAAAAGAGTTTGAATTTTGTGGAACATAACATAATTTTATACGCGTACGAACTTAGAAAAAAAAAAAGTTTCTAGAAATGTCCACAATTTTGGCCATCATTGTATACTTAGAAATTATTCATTATTCTAATAATTATTATTTAAGACAAAAAAGCTAACAAGATAAATTGCTATGAATCAGAATATAATCTTGTACTTATAAAAATAAACCAGTAATAATAAGCCGTAGTTGGTTAGAAATCAATTGTCCAGTGCGCCAAATTTAGTCCAGAACCGACAAACAATCTTGGCGCTCATAGCGAATGAGCATACATACAAACTGACAAACAAAAAAAACAACAACAACAAAAAAAACCTGTTTATTTTATTTATTTAGATTATCGCGTTTGGTTGGGAACTAATAAAAACAGATTTTAATTAATATTAATTTGAGGTAAATACAGGCCATTGATAGGGAATTTGACTATGGATCTAAGAAAAACATGTACACAAGATAAATGTGCCCGTTAAATCTGATGGGCCGATTCTAGATCATCAATTCTAGTTCTTTTTCAACACAGCAAACAAATAAAATAATTGAAAAATTATAATGAATTTAATGAATTAAGTTATGTAACGAGTTTAAGTATTTCTTTAATTGATTATTTTCAAGATGAAGTGCTTGTTTGTTTAAAAATGAAAAAGAAAGTTATGTTGATGCCTAATCTACAACAGAACATGTATTATAGGCATGAATCATTTTACACTGTAAAATTTCGTTGTATTTTGATACAAATAGAAGTAATTATAACAAAACTATAGTTCAGAAGAGTTTTTTTAAACTTTATTTATTTATTTATTTATTTGTGTGCGTGGGGGGGGGGGTCTTGCAAAAACAGATAAATAGTATGGTGATTTATCTGGAAGCACTTAAAATGCTGTCAAATAAATGAAATGAAATGCTTAAGATATTTAAAAAGCATTTAAAGTGATACACATCATTAAAAATAAAATAATTTTCAGATACAATTTTACAGCTAAGCCGAAGTACCTGTTAGAAAAAGTAAAAATGATTTAAAAGATTAGTTTCTTTTTAATAAAAAATTTGTTAATTTGTCTTGTTACTGTGAAAATGAATAAAACATGAAAGTGACACAATTTACAAAAGGTGATTTAAGTCATTAAAAACTGACCGGGGATAAAACTAATCTAAAAAAAAGGGTAGTTTTATTATCTTTTTTATTTTTAAGTTCATAAATACTTTAAAATCCAAACACATTATCTTTATTATAAAATAAAATGTATTACTCTATTCATAGTTTAAAAAAAAAAAAAAAAAAAAATTAATCAAATTTATTATCTTTCAAGTTTTGTGAGTGTGTGCGTGTGTTGATGGGGGTGGGGATGGGATGGGATAGGGGTAGGGCCTAGTTCAGATTTGGGGGAGGGCAGCATGCTCAATGGATTCGATGTGATTTATCTTTCCGGTTTTTATACCTTGATGTTTTTTAATTGATGACTTATGCTACCAAAAATAATTTTGATGGAGTACTCTTGTCGCCCCTAAAATTTTGGGTGTCCTAGACCGTGGCCTAGTTTCCCGGTGTCGTTTTATCCGCTCAACGGTCTACCTATTAGGTGTCTCTATAATAAAGTGACCAGTATATCGAGCCTTAGTAGCGCCGAATGACTGATGGTCAACTGCGTCATTAGAAAAAAAAATGTTTTAACTCGACTGATTATGCTAACCATATCTTCGGTTCTGTTGTGCACGGGTATTTTCCAATACGCTATTGGTAATTAATCTCAGCGATAGCAAAAAATCCAGTACATTTACTTTTTGGCTGTGCGGAATCTGCTTGAAGAATTGTAATGGAAGTTAATTTTGAAAATGTTTAACTAATTTGATCAAAAGCAGTTAAGAGCATTCAGAAAGGCCGATGCCTTAGCCATTATTTTCTTTTGGGTGGAGCAACATACACGCCAATTATCATATTGGTTTGTTTGTTTGGAAGAATACGGCCAATTATCTGCGTTTGAGATCTAGACCTGCAGGGGGATAACCCATACTTACGCTAAGTTTTGGATGAAACCACAGCAAACTCCGAACGGTTAGGTCCATAGAAATAATATCTATCGGTGTATTATATCTATGGTTAGGTCATGGAAACGACCTGGATTTGAACCAGGTATCTTCCATCTCCCAGTTCAGAGCGCTATGCGCTCGGCCACTGAGCGGGCGATTATCATGTTGGAAAGAATAAAAAAGTAGGAAGACAAACGTTATACAAAAAGGCATAGGGGGTCAAGTTCCGCCTTGCCCTATGCTACCAACGTCCGGGCTCGTAGCCAGGAGGTGCGTTAAGGGACAGCACTACCTGAAAAAATCCCCCCCCCACGGAAAAATTTTACCCTTTTTCCAAATAAATTGAAAAATAGACAGAAAATGTGATTTGAAAAAATAAAAATGTTGAAGTAAAAAGCCCTTTTGAAGAAATTAAATATTTTTAAAAAAGTTTTTAAATCTTGATAACTAAGACTAAAGTGTGTATACGACAGAGTGTGCATTTTGAACATTAAACAAAGTTTTAAAATCCCATTGGGATTTAATCTTGGCCGAGTAGATAAGACACTGAACATGATAGACGGCTGAAAGTCCAAGGTTCGGGCCCATCGCGCGGCTGTCGATCTACAGTCTGGAGTTTTTGTAGGTTTTTTTCTGCAGATGTAACGTGAATACGAAATAGAACACCTTAGAAAGTCCTCTTACTAAGGCACCCCTCCCGATCCTTGGCAGATCGTCCTAGAGTAGCATTGCCATAATCAAACCAAACAGATACATTTTGCTTTATCGTGTATGGAAACAGGAAATGGCTAAAGTATGCTTCAGCCCACTCCAAAGCGGGTTTTTTTTTTATGTGCGATAAACGTGAAGTAAAAAGGTCCGAAAGATTTTGCTTTTTCGCATATGCATTGTTATTTTGTAATCTAGTTACTGCGTGACATACGTAACCAGTAACGAATATGCCTGCTTCACTTGACGTCATTGAGCTGTTAATTTGGATTTTTGCGTGTGTGTTATTGCTATAGCGCTAATGTTTACATCTAGTTGTTGCCGCTTCCAGCATAAAAATATCGTCAATTTTGGTACCGCATACATTAGCGTATTATATAAGAAGAATCTAAATTTAAAAAAAAAATAGTATCTAAATAAAATATTAAAATTGAATGATTTCAATGTCCACATAAGTATGGCAACAATTAAGTAATTAAAAAACTTTGTAAAAAACACACATAAGAAGTAATAGGTAAGAGAATACGCAAGTTTCGTTCAAAAATTGTTTTGAACGACAGTTTCAGTTCCCTGTGTTCTTTACGACGAAGGACTTGGACTGTTGAAGTTCAAAACAATTTTTGAACGAAACGTGCGTATCCTCTTACCTATTTCTTCTTATGTGTGTTTTTTACAAAGTTTTTTAATTACTTTATCGTTGAACACTATGGCAACAATTGTTTATTTACTTTGTTTTAATTATTTTCAGAAGAAATATTAATTTTTATTTGAACATCTTACAAAAAATTTTATTTATAAATATAAACCTGGTTTAAACCAAAAAACCCGTTTTTTTTCCAACCCTAGGTGGGTATACGGCCGGGATAATAAAGTACCACAAAACCATTTTGGGGACGCATTTTGTCAAAGTGTCTTCCTGGTACAGGTACCAGAGATTTTTTTTTTTAAAGTTGGCTTCAAGAAGACATTTTTTACGTATCCTTACAAAGTAGCTTAAAGATTTATTATTTTTCTATAAGATATTGTCCTGCTTTCTTTTAACCGAGATATTGTTAAAAATCTCATCCTATCCTAGAGAACTTTGTTGATCGGTTTGCCAACGAACAGGAGCAAATGGCCTAGATTGTTGCTCGAATAAATCATATTTCTAATATTTAAAATATATATATACATAATATTTCGTCTTTTCGCACGAGCTGAAAGAACGAATTGCGCTTCCTTCCGTGCACGGACTTTAGTCCGTGCTTCCGTGAAAACAAATGGTCAAGGCAGGACTGGTTCCGCAGGTCATTTCAAGGGCGAGAGGGAGATGCTTTCAACTATTTCTGTTTCTCCTTGAGGGGGGGGTGTAGTAAAGGCATTACTACACCTACAACCCCCGACCCCCCGCCCACAGGGGCAGGCAGGGGCTATGGACATAGAAATAACACTGGTGGCTATTGAGGTGAGAGAGAATTGTATCACTCCGCTTATTTTATCCCTTGCTGACGTCTAAGTATTTGGCGTGTAATATTTGAAGTGACCCCATATTTGGCTATTAATGAATAAACAAGTGAATGAATTCGAGTTTTTGATAATCTGAGATGTTTTTATATCTGAAGGAATAAAAATTTGAAAGTGAAATATGAATATATATCTGACTGACCGAGGAAAATTTGATTAACACATATTTATTAGTGTACTCTCTTAAAAATTTAGAGTGACATTGTCACTCTTACAAAAAGTCACCGGCAAATGATCCCAGATAGAGTGAGATAAGAGTGAGAAAACTGCATTATGACTCTTCATCGATAGGATTCTGTCACCCTAACTGCAAGAGTGAGACTATGTCACTCTTAGAGTAAGGGTGAAGGTGCTATCTGCTCACTCTAGCGAGAGAGTCACCACATTTCCCATGATGCGTTCACTTCAGCAGGAGTGAGTGCGTTGCTTCCACACTGAAACGACGCCATATTGGAATTGGACTGCAGTTGCGAAGTACCAACTGCATACAAGTAATGGAATACTTTTAGCTAACACAAGTAAGTAAAACCTTATAACTTTTCAATTATTGTAAATGTTATTTAAAATTTGATAATTCACAACATATAAGATACATTGATTCAGTGTCGGATCCATTAGGACTCCAGCTCTTCCGACAGACATTGCTTTGGTTAGGGTTAACATTTTGCTTTACTATACATTTTGTTTTTACGACTTAAACAAGCCTGCTTCTTTTAATTTTATACCCTTCCGAGAAATTGATCTTTGGATCCGCCTCTATACTTGATCGTAGTATGTTATTTATGCTTATATAGCTGAACTCTTGCATTCGTTTTTTGTTTCTGTATATAATATTTGAGCATGTTTTGATGCGTGTTTGTAAATCGGTGGTGCAGTCAGGATTTTATTTCGGGGGTGGAGAGGGCTCTAACCTGTGTATCAAATTGTAAGCAAGCTGTTTCAACTGTAGCCTCAGTATCAAATTTTAAACTAAGTAAAGGGTCAGATTTTTAGGAAGGATACGCGCCTGTTGCAAATAGTATAAACAAAATTTTAAATCAAAAGCAGAAAATAATGATCAATTATATATTGTATGCAATTTATATTGAAATAAATTATAAACGTGGGAAAAAAATATTTTGTGATTAAATTTCAATATGTCTATGTGCATCATTTTATCTTATTGCACATTTTAGCACAGATTCGCGCTTAGAATATACATATATACGTGATTAGATCAAAATAACCGCTCTGTTGTTGTGGTGTAATATTTCCCTCTCCACTTTTTACACATACACAAACCTCTCTCTCATATGGTAAAGTGGATAATTTACGATCGAACACCCCATATGGCCTCAGGAAAGTCCACTTTTAAATCAGGGAAACCAGCTGAAAGTAGCAGGTGATTCAGAATGTGTGAGCTTTCATTAGTTACGAAAAACACAAGGAATACTTGTGCTGGTAAACTGATTCAACGCGGAAAAAAGGTTATTGTTTTCGGTGTTAAATGCGAGATTTTTGGAATTGAAAAGTTTGTATACTGTTTAGGATAATTCAATAGTATAGTAACGGATAAGTTTAATATTACTGGTAATAAAGGTAAGTGTTACAATATTAAATTTAGTAATACAGTATTAATTTTAGAGCCTTGCAGATTTTGGTTTGGTAGATTTTATGTCTTCTGTTGTGTATCAATATTGGTAAATAAAATTCTCAAATTGGTAAAACTTACCTTTTAGCCTAGATACCAATTCAA
>JAWZYV010018184.1:0-28565 GCA_038373885.1 Cheiracanthium punctorium
TTTTTTTATGGTAATAAATACACATGGATTACTGGTAACTCGAAGTTTTCATTGGATGACGTGATAGGAGAGGGGAAATGCTACAATTTTAACCCTCATATGTATGGCCGAAAATCAGTAGTTTTTGAGAATTTAATTTCAACCCCTTTTCTTGAATAACCCAAATTTTGGCATTCAAGTGCAATTAAAAAAAAAATCTACTCATTAAATGAGTTTCATTTTAATTTATTTTCATAGCTGAAGCGCTAACTGAGCTAACGTAATCATGAAAAATACAAAACTACCTTAAAATTTAAATTCATGAGCCATTACATGTGATTTTTTTTAAATTTTAATTCACGTTCCCTTTCAAAAAGTGTTGTTTATCTCAAAAAATATGATGGCAGTAAGCATACAAATTACAAATGAAAATTGTCCCATTAATATGCTATCCAAAAACTTTTTAATTTCCATTTAAAGACATTTAATTATAAAGAAAGGCGAGTTTCGCTTAGCGCGGATAAAAACGCCAGAGCAGGCACCAACATCCAATGTTTAAGATTGCTGGACAACCGATCGATTTATGACTGTTTTAATGCGCTCAAAATCTTAGCCGTTTCAGATTCACAATCTGATGTGGCTATGTGCTGCGTTGTCCTATTAATTCCGATTATGCTTTGCGTAAGCGCGTTTTGTTGGGTCCCGCGGTGGCCTGGGCGCTGGAACGTATCGCCCCGTTCAGAAGCTGAAGGAAGGCAGCCACACACAACCATGTGGTTTGCTTAACTTTATTTAGGTTATATTCTTGGTTAACATGGATGAATTTTACACACAGACGACACAAAAATACACATATTTACAATTTCAATAACCGAGCGAACGCCTTCGGTATCACAAGGGAAAATTTTCTCGGAGCCCATCCTCTCAGCGTCCTTTTTCTCTCTGCTGCTCGAGAGGGACTCTCTCTCTCTTTGGGGGTTGCCAGTAACTTTTTACTTTCTTGGCGGTGTCCGTTACAACCCCTCCTTCCACAAAAAGGTTGGCTTTCCCGATATACAAGGGAAAACAACAAAAAAAAGTTTATGTACAGTATGTAATAATTCGTTCTTAGTTCGTGTGCACATTATACTTTCACACTTTATAGTTCACAGTTTAGTACGTTATACTTCACAGTTCAAGTGTGAAAATAACTGTAATTGAGTTCTCATTTCAGTGTAGATACCTTAACGAGTCCTCCACCCATTACCAGGCCATAATAATTTTAGGTAAATATACAGATAAGTTCACACATATAATAGTACAATCAATGAGGATGATATAAAAATATCCACCCAGTTAAATGGTATTTGTTATACTGAAAACATTTCTCTTTTTCTCACCAAAATTTGAATAAAGCACAAATTTAACACACAATAGTTACACAACGTTAGACACAATAATTACACAACTTTAAACACAATAATTACACTTTTAAAATCAAAAACATTTTTATGACCTTGGTTTTCTAAGTGGCATATTTGGGATTTCGACTTAAACAGTCAACATTTGAGTTTTCTTTTCCTCTTTTATGTTTAATTGAAAAATTAAAAGCTTGCAAGGCTAACGCCCAGCGAATTAATCGTGGATTATTGCCGGAATTTCTTTGCAACCACACAAGTGGGTTGTGATCCGTCTGGATACAAAATTCTGTCTGGCCATCTATATACCCTTTAAGCTTCTTAATGCCATATAAGATGGCCGCACACTCTTTTTCAGTGGTAGAGTACTTCTTTTCAGTTGGAGTAAATTTTTTGCTAAGGTACAATATTGGATGTTCCTCCCCATTTTCATCCGTTTGTGACAAAATAACCCCGTATCCTAAATCCGATGCATCTGTTTGCAATATGAATGGTTTTGAAAAGTTTGGCGCGTGCAAGAGAGGTTTATTAGTGAGTTTTTCTTTAAGTAAATTAAATGAAGCAGCGCATTCCTCATTCCAGGTAATTTTACCTTTCTTGTTTTTCCCTTTCAACAAATCTGTTAGAGGCGCAGTTATTACAGAAAACATTGGAATATATTGTCTGTAATAGCCTGCTAATCCCAAGAAAGCTCTGATTTCAGTTTTTGTTGTTGGGACCGGAAAAGATTGTATAGCCTTTATTTTGAGTTCAGCTGGTGAACGTTTTCCGCGTCCTACAACGTGTCCAAGGTATTGTACCTCTTCTTGAGCAAATCTACACTTGGCAGGTTTTATAGTTAAATTAGCCCTTTTTATCCGTTCCAAAACCTCCTGCAAATGTCCTAAATGTTCATCCCAGGTCTGAGAAAAGATCGCGATGTCATCTAAATATGGAATCGCATAACTGTCACACCCTTTCAAAATTTCACTCATCAATTTACTAAAGTAATACGGTGCATTTTTAAGACCAAATGGCATACGTAGTGGTCTATATACGCCAAAGTTTGTGGCAAAAGCCGCAATTTTCTGAGCTCTTGGGCTCAACGGAATCTGCCAGTAGCCCTTTGTCAAATCGATTAAGTGATATATGTAGCTGCTGCAACTGTTTCAACTCGCTGTTCTATATTCGGAATGGGATAAAACTGAGTGCGTGTTATTTCATTTAATTTTCTGTAATCAATGCAGGGCCTAGGGTCCCTATTTGGAGTCTCTACGAGGATCATTGGAGAAGCGTATTCGGAGTCTCCCGGTTCAATTACATTATATTGTATCATTTTTTTAATTTCTGCTTTTAACAACTCGTTTTGTCTAATTGTCATTCTATAAGGATTTTGCTAAATAGGCTTATCACTGGTTAATTCAATATCATGTTGAACTAAGTGTGTCTTGCCGGGGATGTTTGAAAAGATATTAATATATTTTAGTAACAAATTTCTTAACTCGATAATTTGGTCATCGTTGAGTCTTTCTTTCAAATGATTTATTTCTACTATTTCGTTAAAATCAAAGACTTTAGGATCAACTAACATGTAAGGAAAATCCCCATCTAACTCTGGTGTGTCTAAGGACTCATTATTTTCGCCTAATGTCACTAAATTTAAAATTTCGGGCCTTCTGTAATACGGTTTCATCATGTTTACATGATAAACCTTGTTTATCTCTTGGTTCCCTTCGAAACTGACGACATAATTTGTCTCGGATAATTTCTTTTCAATTTTACCTGGTCCCTTCCATTGAGGTGCTAATTTATGGGCCTGATTTATTGTTAGAACTAACACGGAATCTCCTTTGTGAAATTCTCTTTTTATGGCATTACGGTCATACCATTTCTTTCTTTTGTCTCGCATCTCTTCCATTTTTTCTTTTGCTAGCTCCTTACTCTTTTTTAATCGATTTATCAGTTCGAACACACTCAACTACAGTATTCCCTTCCTCTGGGGGCTCTAACCATTTTTCGTATAATAACACATTAGGGGTTCTAAGGTTATTGCCATATACAAGTTCTGCAGGACTGAAGCCTGTACTTTCGTGAGTGACAGTCCTTAAAGCAAAAAGAGCAATTGGTATTTGAGTTTCCCAATTAGGAGCAGCTTCGATGCATAAAACTTTCAATATCCTTTTCACAGATCGGTGAAATCTTTCAACTGGATTAGTCTGTGGGTGATAAATAGAACTTCGAAGGATTTTTATCCCAAATTTCTCTAAAAATTCAACCGTTAGAACACTCATAAAGGATCTCCCTTGGTCCGTCTGAATTTCTTTTGGGAAACCCATCCTGCTGAAAATCAACAAAAGTGCATCGACCACCGATTTAGAAGTTATATCTGGGACAGGGATAGCGTCTGGAAATTTAGACCCTAAACAAATTACAGTTATGAGGTATCTATTCCCTTGAGTTGATGTTGGTAAAGGACCACAAACATCGACATTTATTTTGCTAAAAATTTCCGAAATAATGGGTACACTCATTAGCGGTGCTTTCTTTTTGTCAGTCGCCTTTCCAACACGCTGACATGGATCACAAGTTTTCACATATTCTTCTATTTCTTTATAACAATTTGGCCAGTAGAAGTGCCTCACTAACTTATCTTTTGTCTTAAGAATTCCTAAGTGGCCTGAAATGTCATCATGGCATAAATTTTTAATTTGCTCCCTGAGAGTTTCCGGAACAACAATCAGGTTTTGCTCATCACCAAATTTATTTAATTTCGTCTTAACTAAAATTCCATTTTGGATTTTAAAATCAGCCTTGTCACCCTCCGGTTTTACTGACTCAAATAACGGTACTAATTCTTTACTCTTCCTCTGCTCATTAATAAAAGACTGAGAATCCATTTGAAATATATTATCTAGGGTAGTATTGGAATCTACCTGAGGTAAAATGTCGATATTCTCTAAGTTATCGTCCTCATTATTTCCCTCCAATGGAACGTCAGGCTCCTCAATGACTAACTTTTCGTCTGATGAATTTTTATCATCTTTCAGCTGTCGCCTTTGAGACCGAGTCAAGACAGCATTAACACTCTCAGTACTTAATGGGACATTTTCTCTACTTTGCTCTAAGAGAGCCAAAGTTTGATTCCCTAAAATATACCGTCCTTGATCCAACTTGTTCGCAATTACAACTGCCTTGGTGGTTATTGTATCTAATTCGCATTCTACGTCTACTTCAGCAACGGGTAAACAAGTCATATGGTCATCGAAAATATGCTGAACCCAAACGTGTTCCCCGGTCATTCTGTCTTTGTCAACATATTTTTGACAGACAACGTCTACTGTGGCTCCGGTATCGCGGAGAATGGGCATCTCAAATCCATTAACTTTCCCGTTTACAGTGAAGGGATCTAATAAATTTTTGTCCGATTCTATATGCTTCCGATTTTTGAATTCTTAAATTGGGGCACTGAGGTCGTAAGTGGTCGTAAGAGCCACATTCAAAACAGCTGAGCTTTTTCTTATGCTCAAAGTTTACACCCGTTTTCCTTGCAAAGGTACGCCCGTCATTTTCTTTCTTAGAAATTCCGTTTGAGGGCTTTTTGTTAACATTACCATTGTAGAAATTCTTTACTGGTTTACTATTTCCCTTAACTGAAGATTCTCCTAACTTACTCTTTCCCATTATGGTTTTCTTAGCATCCTCAAATTCCTCAACTTTCCTTACCAGTTCTTTAGGGGAAGTAATTGTAGACCACTCATCCAAAAAGTGTTCCTTAAAATCGTTTGGCACTCGCCTTTTAATCTGGTCTACCAACATTAGATCTTTGAGTTGTTCGAATGTTTTAATTTCAAGGCCTGTTAGCTGCCAAAGTGGAATCGGGATTTTTTTTGAGATTTTACCAGCATTTGCCGAAATTTTTCCGCGCTGAGTTTAAATCTGTTAAGCAACAACGTTCTAACATATTGGTAATCCTGAGTTTCTTTCTCCGGTTCTCGCGCTATTACATTATTTATCTCCGCTGGTAAGGTACTAATTAAGTAAGAAACCCATCTCTCTTTAGGTATCTGCATCAATTTAGCTTGCCTCTCAAAAAGTTCCAGGAATAAACTTATATCATCGGTTTTTAAATTAAATTTTGGCATTAGTTTTTGAAAATTTTGACTATAATTGGAATCTACCACAGCCGCGGATACTGTTGTTTCGACCCCCTGTTTTGCTTTTAAACACTCAAGTTCTAATTTTTGCCTTTCCAATTGAATTTCTCCGTCTTTAATTTGCTTTTCCATTTCTAATTTTTGTCTCTGTAATTCATATTCTCTATTCCTATTTTGTTTTTCCATTTCCTCTTTGTCTAATCTTTCTTTCATCGTGCTATCTAATAGATTTCTCACAAATTCTTCCTCATAGTTTTTACTACCAAGGATTAATTGTTTTAATTCGATTACACGTAGATCTTCAGTAGCCTGTTCACCAAGTTCTAAGGCTACCGAAATTAAATCCGATTTTAATCCCTTCCCTAAATACGACATTTTCAAAAAAAATATCTAAGTAGCAGCTCAAAGCAAAAGAACATACAATAAATATAAGGGATAATAAAAAAATGTCTAACACCTATTCACTAAAGCAAATTTCTACAGTGCGATAAAAAAAAAAAATAAAAGAGGAAAAGCAAGCTCGTTAAATTCTTCTACCATACCATCAAAACACAGCAATGACTCATAGCACTTTTTTTTTCTTTTTCTGAAAGCTTCGCAGATTCAGGGAAAAAGCGAAGAAACAACATAAACAACAAATGAGTCAGGCTCAAGTGTCCGCTGGGACACCTGCACAGTGTGAAGCGGGGAATCCTGCAATGCCCTCTTATCTCCGTTCATAGAGGGAGAAGTAGTTCAAAACAAAATATAAACACACGTACTATAAAACTGTTCGCTGGTGCAAATACTAAGAAGTTATATGTTTTGTGCACATAAAAATAAGGGATTTACACTAATATTATCTCTGATGAGAATTTAAAAACACTGTTATGCATAATATATAATACTTCTAGTTATTTAACTCTGATGAGAAAAATACTATGAATTTTCCAATGGCTGGAAATATATAAACATATACTTTCACGGCGAAAGTTTGAAACCAACAAAATTAATAATACTAACACTGGTGCGCATAAAATAATAATATTTCAAATTCACAATAAACTCTCTTGAGAATTGTTCTCATGAATTTCCCATGGGTGGAAATATATAAAACATATACTTTCAGGACGAAAGTTTGAAATTAATAATTTAATAATACTAACACTGTTGTGCATAAAATAATATTTCAAAGACACAATAAACTCTGGTGAGAATTGTTCTCATGAATTTCCCATGGGTGGAAATATATAAAACATATACTTTCAGGACGAAAGTTTGAAATTAATAATTTAATAATACTAACACTGTTGTGCATAAAATAATATTTCAAAGACACAATAAACTCTGGTGAGAATTGTTCTCATGAATTTCCAATGGCTGGAAATATATAAACGTATACTTTCAGGACGAAAGTTTGGAATAAACAGAATTAATAATATTAACACTGGTGTGCATAAAAAAAAATAATATTTCAAGTACATAATAAACTTCGGTGAGAAATGTTCTCATGCCTTTCCGATGGTTGGAAGCATATCTTACTAATGTACTTAATCTATTAAGGCAGCAAAACCTATACTTTCAGGACGAAAGTTTTAATTCCATAAAAATTATTTTCCTCAGGATGAGAAATTCGATGCTCGTACACTGGCGTGTACATAAATAAAATAATTCACAGTAAAATATTATACTCTGGTGAGTATATGGACTTAATACACTTCTAATGGTTAGAAGTTACTTTTAATAACATTAGAGCTATTAAAAAGCAATATTCCGCATGTATAATACAATACAGGATGCAAATTATAAAACAACAGAACCTGTATTCTCAGGGTGAGAACTACAAGATACTCTTATAGAAATTTTTAATTTTTCCCATAGGCGTAGAGTTATATGGGCCCGTGGGGCTCGAGCCCCCCCAATAAATTGTGAATAGGGGCTGAGCCCACCCAATAATTTATCACTAAATACAGAAAACTAATTTATTCTAACATAAAAAAAACGTATTCACGCCATTTACAAATGTTTAAAAAAACCTTTCCTTGTACTTTTAAAAATTTTCTTCTTTTGATTTCAATCATGATTTAGTATTCATTGTGATGCCATGTAACACAAAATGTTACTATAAGCTGCCCTCGCCAGGCTCTGGTTCATTAAAATCAGACTATGCAATGTAAAGTATGAAATGAAGAAAAGTTCAGATGTGTCTAAAATGCACCATCTCATCGAAAATGATTTTTTTTTTCCTCCTTTGGACTTTTTATTTTGCTTCTATTTTTAACTTATAACATGGTAGGAAGATATAACATGGATACTTACCTTAGGTGTAGAATTCTATGGACCCATAGAGATTGAGCGCCTCCAATAATTTGCACTTATATATAGTAAGTCATAGCTGCAAACTACTACGGAATATAACTTTTTGTAAACACTATATTTTTTAATTATTTTTTCCAAAATAGTAACAAGCTCGTGCGCGCAGCACAAAAATTTTGCTATATTTTAAGCCGAAAAATCATGTAGGAAAAGTGGTTAATTATATTCCGTAGTAGTTGGCAGCTATGAGTAAGTTATATCTAAGTGAATCAATGGCATAGCCAGAAATTTTTCATGGGGGGGGGGTTACGACTTTTGCAACTCACATATATGTATACAGGTGTATGATAAGGGAGTGAAGAATATACATTTTGTATGGCAAAAAATTCCTCATGGGGGGTGGTTATGACCCCCCTACCCCCCCCCCCCTTGGCTCTGCCACTGACGTGAATATATGTGGTTGTGGGGCCCGGCCCCCCCAATAATTTTGAAAACTTTACGCTTATGATTTTTCCCTTTGGCCTGGCTATGGTAAAAGGTGGAGAACATACCTGACCTTGATACCCTTGCATTCATGGTATCTCGGTGGAACCTCTAATTTTTCATCGTCTGTAACGTATCGCCCCGTTCAGAAGCTGAAGGAAGGCAGCCGCACACAACCATGTGGTTTGCTTAACTTTATTTAGGTTATATTCTTGGTTAACATGGATGGATTTTACACACAGACGACACAAAAATACACATATTTACAATTTCAATAACCGAGCGAACGCCTTCGGTATCACAAAGGAAAATTTTCTCGGAGCCCATCCTCTCAGCGTCCTTTTTCTCTCTGCTGCTCGAGAGGGACTCTCTCTCTCTTTGGGGGTTGCCAGTAACTTTTTACTTTCTTGGCGGTGTCCGTTACAGCGCTAAACTCCGTTCCCATAAGAACACGGCAAGTGAAGCAGCGTTTGCTTTGGCCAGTGCTTGAGAGGGTCAACTCCCTCTCTGCTCGACTACTGTGGGACCGCGTACCCTAATGGGAGATGGTGCACGTACAATCCGTCGTGGCTCCAATGTCCGCCGAGTTGTTAAACGATATTTCTGGGGGTGCCGATTTCAGGGGGTTGGTCCCTCCTCTGGAATGGGTTCAAAATTAGGAAACCACCGGGCTGAAGTCAGACTGGGGCCCACTTGAAATGGCTCGAAAAATTTAATTTTCGTATATATTCAAATGTAATCTCCAAATAACTTTATTTTTTTTTAATACATGCAACTTTGAAAATTTATCACGTATGACTAAGATCAGTTTATGGTATGTATTTTTATAAAACTTTAACACAAAAAAAAAAAAAAAAAAAACTTTTAAACAAATTAATTTTTGTCTTAATGTAAACTTTAAAAAATATTCTATCGATAAACAATACATGTACAATTGAAAATTACTAGTATTACACACACAGAAAGGTATTATCTTGAAACGAAACATATAAATAAATAAAAGTATATAATCCCCATCATGAATATTCGAACAGTAACTCAGTTTAAAATGCGATGACTTTCTCATTTCATTTCTCCTAGCTCTACATAATAGCCAAAACCATCATACTTTTAAAATTTCACTGAGCATCAAATATTAACGACAAACCTAATACAGTTTTTAGCCGCATTTTAAGTAAAATCTTTATCTGTTCCATTTTTTGAATTTTCTAGGTCCTTTTTGAGCAACATTAAATGAAAATATAATTTTCATGTGCTTCGTCTTTAAAATCAGATAGCGGGGACACGGTGATTTGAAAGAAAACTGGTTTTTTGGGGGTGATAATTTTGGAAGGTTATTGCACACATACACACAATAACGTGTCAGCGCAGTTCGGCGAAAGGATACAAGCATTTAAAAATTATACTTTTGTAAAAGAATACATTTAACACGAAGAGATCATAAAAGATTATATAAAAAGTTATACTTTGCTTTAAAAATTTAAGTTTTTTCTTTTCTTTTCTTTTTGTGGAATTTTAAGGGGGAAAAAAACTGTTATTTGAGAAAGGCATCTATATATTCAGCATTTATTTAAAATAAATATCAAGCTCATGTATAACTGTTTTTTATAATTTAACAGAAAAAATATAAGTAATACAAACTATTATTAGTTCAATTGTTTTATAGATACACTTATCAATGAAAATATTTAATTTAGATTTCCAAAGAACATACGCTATTTTCAAGAAATATAAGAAGGGAAAAAAAATTTTTTTTCTGAGAAAAAAAGTAAGACATTTTTGTTTGTGGATTAAATCCGATTGGCTGCTCTAAGATCCTAGGTTTATAAGGGGAATGCCCTCCGTGGGGGACTTTCTAAGGGATACTACCCCATATTCACGCCAGGTTTCGGAGAAAACCGCGGAAAACTCCGAACGGCTAGGTCGGCAGGCGCGACTGGGCCGCCGACCGAATTCCACCTCCCGCCTTCCACTTTCGAGAGCAGAACCTCTCAGCCACTGGTGGGACGAACAAAGTAAGAAATTAGATTTAAAAAATAGGAAATTAAGATTTATTTTAAATTCTAATTTCCAAAAGTGGCACAATAGTATGGTTTTTTTTAAATCAAAAGTCGTTAGTAATATTTTCATTTTTAACTTAATAAAATAGCGATGATAAATATATCATTGAAAGTACACTAAAATTTAGAACATGGGATTATTGAAATTGTTTAAACAAGTTAGTTTTTCTTCACAATCTGGTGAGAACCGTGATTTATAAAAACGGGCTTCATACCTTTAAAATTCACACGCTACATTGATCTACATTAAGAAAATTTTCCGAAAATGGGCAATGCAGGAATCATGTTTAGTACGATCTCAGCTCAAACAATGTTCGTTTATTTATAACTTTAAGTCATACAAAAATAGCTTGCACTCATTTCTTTGCCTCTTCAAGTTAACGTTAATATTGGAATAAATTCACTAATGCTATAGATGTTATGTTACATATACAGATAAAAAAAAAAAAAAAAAAAAAAACAGAAATATCTATAGTTTATCTAGAGGGAGAGAGGGCTGACAGAGCTTTAGCCCGTAACCGGGCATAGACAATGGACTAGACCGGGAATAGACGTTGATTTCAACGTTGAACTTATTTGCAAATAGTTAATAGTATCCTCGTTTAACAAACTTTCCAAACTTAGCTATTTTTTAAAAGTAATAACAACGACCAGAAAAGAACACGACACTTTTTTTTTTAAATCAAACTTGAAGTTGGATTAAATTTAATACAATATATAAAAAAATTACTAAATTGAATATTAAAAAAAAACTCTGCTTAAGTTGCTCATTTATTAAATAAAAATTTAGATTAATGAAAATAGGCTCAGATGAGGGTAATTATTACAACTTTTTACAAATTTTAACTTTGTGAATTTTGAACTTTTAATTACAGGGAAACTTTTGCTTCCATTAATTTTCCGAAGTTTTGACCTTTAAAGCATATCTAGTAAAAATTTTGTTTCCGTAGAATTATTTTCTTAAGAGTTAAGGTGATGGTCGTAATTATCCAAACAAAATCACATGACTGAAAAAAATTCGAGTAATTATGACCACCACCAGTGACGGGTCGATAAATATTTTTTGGGAGCGAATAAACTTTGAAAGGAGCTTATTTTACTCAAACAAAATGTACAATAAAGCACAATTTTAGTCTAAACCAATGTAAAATTTTTTGGGAGGACCTTATAAAAAAAAAAGATAATTTTGCCTATCCAAAGTGCATAATTAAGCAGAATATTACCTTTCAGCAACCTTTTTCTTTCTTCTTTTTTTTGGGGGGGGGTGTTGTTGGAAGCCCCATAGCCCCCCTTCTCTGGATCCCCTACTGACAACAACTGGGTTTATCATAACTAGTACTTAATTTCTTTTGATACATACGCTTCCAAATCCCCCCCCCCCCCCAAAAAAAAAAAAAAAAAAAAAAAAAAAAAACACTAAGGCTCTTTCAGTCTCCCGCCCATTCCTCGAACAATGTCTGGATACACACTGGGAAAAAAATAATCTCCAAATAAGTCCTTACCTTCTGTTTCTAAAGCAACAAGTTTCAACCCGCAATGCTTCGTCTTTTTTAGTCTTCCATCTTTGCTTTAAAAAAAACTCTCAATATTGTGTGATTGTGATTTTAACTTTTTTTTCGGCGGACCCATGGTAATTTAACAAAAATGAGGACTCGGAAAAAAATCGTGATGCTCCGGGAGGCGTTTTCCCAAACCCTCAAGACTTCACGCACTTGACGAAAACAGGAGCGCGCCAACGATTTGGCGAAAGAGAGGAGTTACGCGAGCTTGTAGTCGCTATAAGGTTGCAATGCTAGTAAGACCGCCTCAAGAATTTATGATGTAATTACAGGCGCGCTTTTCTGATGTGTTTAAAGAATGTAATTAGTTTAATATATTGGTAGAATATGAAAAGTATATAATATGATTGTATGTATAAAACATTTATTTATAGATAAAATTTAACTTATCGGCTCCGCAATTTTATCCTAGGCACTTTAAAATTGTTTATCGCATGTTCTTTTTGGCGCCATATACTTTTTTTGAGCGTAATTATCAGAATAGGTTTATTGATCTATTGCATTTAATAAACATGTCTCGGATACATGTAATTTGTTAAATAATAAATGGTAGAGTAAGAAATGTATATAATTATACATTCTGTATTATGTACATTTGTGTTTTTATCTGTAAAGCCATTCATTTACAGATAAAAACACAACTTAAATGCTTAAAACTTTTTTATAAGCACTTCAAAAAATGCCTAACATTTTTAATTTGGTGCTACCGACGTTTTTTTAAATTTTTTTTAACGGAATTGTCTTAGTAATAGTAGATTTCTTAATTTTCTGTTGTAAGTTCAATTTCTAGCTTCATATTGAAACATATAGTTATTTTTTCCTTATTATTCAAAACTGAGAACATGCAAAATAAGTCAATATTTCGTTATCAAGCGTAATGAATTCACCAAGAAATTTTTTTTAACTAATCTTCAATAATAAACTATCATTTTTATATATTGAGAAATTTTACTGTGATGATTCCACTTTTTATCTATTTGATTGGAACTTTATTTCTCAGGGGCATGTGTTTTAGGAGATAAGGATGGTTAATATATTATTAATATATAATTTATATAATAATTGTAATATATATATATATATATATATATACCCCTTTTTTGACGACAGCTGGCAGTGCCGCACAGCCAGCTGTCGTCAAAAAAGGGGTCTCTAGATCTGTGGCACGCGATGAAGGTTTCGATCGTCCGCCCTCTTGCTGGTAGTTAAGTCGAGCGATGGCAACGGCTGCCCTTTTTTCAGCATTGGGAAAGGGTTGCGCCTCAAAGGGTTAACCCCAAAAATGCTCGAATGTGCAGCGAACACTTCGAAGAAAGCCATTATATTGATGACTTACAAAACAGACTTTTAGGTCTGCCTATAAGAAAAATATTAAAAGATTCCTACAGTTCATTTACCTTCTTTTAAATTGGAAGAAAAAACAACTCCTAGATCAGAAAGGCAAAAAAAAAAAGAGGAAAGTTTCGGAAGATGCTTTCAGTAGACTAAGTATAATTTAAGTCCTAAGAAAATACGACCAGAAGATACAATAAATGATGATGATGAAGTAAACTTAAATGAAAGTTCAACGAAAGACAGTTCTAAAAACTGTGATGCACTGGAAAAAGAAATCAGCAGTTTCAAAATTGAGTTAGAGTGTGCAAGAAGGAAATTAACAATATTAAAAAATAAAAATCGTCGTTCATTTAAAATCATGGCACAGAAATTAAAAATAACCCTTCTGTATAAAAAAAAAAAAATAAAACATCTGAAATTGGAAAATTAAAAAGGAAAGTATGCATCCTGGATAAAGAGAAAAAATTAAAGAATCTAAACGAAAAATCTTTTTACTTTATTAAAATATTATAGAAAGTACTTATATAATTGTTTTGCACCTTAAAAAATTAGTTAATAAAGTAAAACAATAAAATTAACTATTTACATTAAATCTTTTTTAAAATATCAGCTTTAAGCATTATTAGAATCGACTTTACAGACGAAAAGAAAAAATTAGTTTTTGTGTTTTTATCGGCGATCTTCAATTGGTCTTTCATTTAAAAAAAAAATTATCATCTTCAACACTTTTAATAAGACGGTGAAAAGTTTCTAGTCCTATTACAGCATCCGGAAAACTAAGAATTTCTGCAATCTCTTATTCAGCTTAGCTCATTTCTTAATTTTCTGTAACCTCATTAATTTCCTGCACTGTTAGCATTTCACTGGCCAATGCCATTCTTTTTCAGTCCTAAAAATTGATTTTTCAAACAGTAATAAGAAAGGGAAAAAAATTAAAAACAAAACAAAACAAAAAACGAAAGTCACATGTAAACACGCTCTGAATGTAAACTTAGAAGTGAAAAAAGACTTTTTAAGCAGGAAAGTGTTTGGAACGAAACTTTTTAAACGGGTTGTTTTCACATTGTAAGAATAGGAAAAAATAGGGAACCGCAAATAAGAACTTTTTAGGCGGGAATTTTTTAAATGGATTTACTGTATATTTTTTAACATTTAAACACACACACACACATATATATATAAAGAAAGTTGGTGCATAATGTTTTATTTTGAATGATTCTTTTCTTTCTTTTTTTAGAAAACAATACTATATTCATTACTTTATCTCAAAGCAGAAAATCTGGTTTGTACTTGAATATATTTTTGAGAGCCTATGTATATTATATATTACTAATAGAAAGGAATTCACAGAAGCAATTGTTTTAATTTTTTCTAAAAATATATCACACTAAATCTTAAATGTCATAGATAACATTTTAAGTGAGAAAAATCTAATAAAAGTCATTGAGAAAACATTATCTCCACGACTTCTCCCTTTCACGCGGGAACCATACTACGTCTTCAGTTATCCCCCCTGTCTTCACTTCTCGCAGGCGATTGACCCAGCCCTTGTGATTCTATAGCCCTGATGAGAGGGTGGCTTTCGCAATGCACATCTCTCTTCCGCCAAACCGTTGGCTCCCCCCTGTTTTCGCCAAGTGCGTGAAGTCTTGAGGGTTTGGGAAAACGCCTCCGGGAGAGAAGACATACGACTGATTACATCCTGTAAACTCTACCGGTCAATAACAAAAAAGTACTTTTCCCTACTAATTTCCAAGAAAATGTTACCCACTCATGTACCCCCCCCCCCATGTAGATCCGTGTTTTTATTCCTCTCAGGGAATGGACGGAAGTCTTTTGTGAGACATCTTCGAGTGTTCGGACATGGCAGAAGGCTGAAATTTGAACTAATCACTCTTCTCGATACCAAATTGAAAAGCGACTGAATAGTTTGCGCGGTCTTTAAAAGAAATTACGCAGATAAGAAGAAGACTGCCCAAGCCTAATGCCTTGGGCAGACAGCAAGATAAAGGCCCTTGCAAATATCCAGAGACATGTCGCGGCTACAATGTATTTGAACGGGGAAATTCGACATGGTTAGGAAGCTGCGACACTTGGGGTGTCCTCTACCGAACAATAGATGGGGGATGTGCGAAACCGCAATATTATTCACGGTCCCCAATTATCTTTTGTTGGTTAATGCCGGAGTATCACCACCTTTTTAAAGGAAATGGTTACACTATTCAAGAATTGGTTCCGCTATTGGCACCCTACTGCTAGCGTCCCGCGACATGTCTCTTGATATTTGCAAGGGCCTTAAGAAGACATCGTACATCGTGTGAGGTTCTTCCTAGGGGAGCATCCGAATCTGATACTGTTTTGTCCAGTAGTTTTAAAAGAAAAAAAAAAAGAAGAAAAGAAAAATGTACCCACTTCTCTCTCTCGAAGTGAGAGAAAAAGTTGCTTTGAGTTGTGACTTCGCCTATTAGTTTTTCTTTTTTACTGTTAAGCATTTTTAACGAAAATTATACAGTATTACTCGGTCCTCCCCTGTCCCCCCTAGTTAAAATATTGGGGGGGACGTGTACCCCTGGTCCCCATAGCTTGCGACGCCCCTGTTTACTACAACTGTAGCATAACATTGTCGTTTTTTATATAATTCTTGAAAAATGTTCATATATATATGTGTTTTATATATATATATATAATATATACAGAGAGAGAGAGAGATAAACAAACAATATTCGAAGATTCAAAATAGCTATACGAATATTTTTTCTGAAAGACAAGTTTAAACATCCAAATTTTTAGTAAAAGCAAATAACTTATTACTTAACTCGGCAACAAGTAGAAATTGTTCTGTGGCAGTTAATTTTAATAATAACAATAATAGGTTTGTATTTGCGTGTTTTTCTGTTAAAAAATATGTATTAGTTATATGCAACTATGTATGAGTTGATATATAAAAATCAGGATAAATTGATATATTTCCTGAATGTAACAAGAAAATTTTGCATTAGAAATAGTTTTTTACAATTACTGTTTATTGAAATTTAAACAGCATTTATTTAGTTTTCTTTTCAGTATGTTTCTTTGGATATATTTTGAATAAGATTTATTGTGGTACAAGATACGCACTTGGAACAAAAATATATTATCTAGAAAAATATTCGTATAGCTATTTTGAATCTTCGAATATTGTTTGTTTATCTCTCTCTCTCTCTCTGTATATATATATATAACACATATATATATGAACATTTTTCAAGAATTTTATTAAAAATGACAATGTTATGCTACAGTTGTAGTAAAAAGAAAAAGATGTTTGCTATTGAAATGGTAAGATACTCGTCAGACTAAACTGGTACAAAACTACAAAAACATACATACAGAGATGATTATAAATTGAAAAATATTAATTAACTTGCAAAATTAATACTGAATAGCATTCTAAAAGATTTATTTAAATATGTTTTTGAAATTGCTAATTAAATAATATTGTAATTAATAATTAGAATATTGATTAAATAATTATCCAGTAGGACAAAACTGTCCTCTCCCAAAACAAAATCCTGGCTACGCCAGTGGAAATTGATATAAGAAAAATGTATTTAAAGTGAAACTAAGTTGAAACGCTTATATTATGCATTAGCTAAACGTATTATGGTATATCTGAAATGATAAAAGAAACATTCGGAGATGTCTCCGAAAATACTATTCAGGTTATCTGCAAACAATCCTGAATAGCCCAGAGCGAATTTTCCCCTGTGAGAAAGCGCATTAATGGCTTCTTACACCATGAGATGTCAAAGCAAGCGTTTCATCCTCTTTTTCCTGCGGAGGCATGGCAAAACAAAAAACAAGAAGTCTTTCTAAAATTTCCCTTACTTCAAATTACACTTTATTTAAATTTTGGTAAAATTGAGGAAGAGAAATGGTTGAAAGGCTGTTATTTCCTCTTTGTCACCTAAAAAAACCAAAATCTGGTATTTACAGAACTTCATTAAATATGAAAGATTTTATGAACTACCTCCGCTCTGATTTTGTACATCTGAAAATTTCAACTCCAGTTGATAATTAAATTTATGAAAATAATTAATTTTCTTTTTATTGTGAAATGCATCAAAGTGTAGTGTATTCAATGCAAAAAGAATTTTAAAAAAATTGTGAATGCAAATAAAATATTTTGGCTACAATCTTGCCATTGGTTTACCATTAGCATTCATCTTCTATGGTCTCAGTGATGGTCCTCTTAAAGGCCCCCTCCAGAAGAAAATCCTGTGTGCGTCACTGATTCGCACAGAATGGCACACCATGTAATTAGTAAGTACTAACTGAATAAATGGTAAAGTTTTAGAACATCATAGTGGAACTGATGATTTTGAAGTAAAATCTTAAGAAACATGACTTTTACAATACCGATAAATTTATTCAATGTGATTCGGAGCTATTAGAGCAGTGATTTTCATCATTATATTTCTAGGTCTGCCAAATTTAAGGCTTTGTTACATGAAAATTTCGGGCAAATTTTGTTGCGGGAACCTCTTTCCTGGAAATCTCTCTCGGTCAGTGGCGTAGCCAGAAATTTTTCGTAAGGGAGGGGGGTTACAACTATTGCAACTCACATATATGTATACGCGTGTGTGATGAGGCAGTGAAGAATATACATTTTGTATGGCAAAAAATTCCTCATGCGGGGGTGACCCTCTTATCCCCCCCCCCTTTGCTATGCCAGAGCCCTCGGTTACCTAGGGAATGGTCAACTCCAACTTTTCGCTCGTAGGCAAAAAAATATTGCAGATTGCTGGAATGCTAGCCAATCGCAGTGCTTCCTATTCCTACGTCAGAAAGATGGCGGACAAATCAACGATACCGATCCTAGTGATGAGCGAAGGAAAAATGTTTCTTGAATAGAATATCGATATGGAAATAGATCTCATTGAAAACAAGCAAATGTGAAATTACGGAAAAAACACTCAAAGTACTGGTGTTAAACGATAAAATAAATAAAAACTTTGTGAAAAAAACACACATAAAATGTTACTTATAACACGAAGTAACATTTTAAGTAACTATTTAATTTATTTTATCAAATGTAAAATTCCCCATTTATGGAACCGTCGAGATCCTAAATAGAAGAGCTATTCAAAAAGTAAGGAATGTTTTGGAATTTTTTTAAAAAATGAAGTACAAGAAAAAAAAAATATTATCTACATCTGAAAGAGCAACTAAAATTCTACTTTACATAGTCACCAAACAAATTTAGGCACTTATCATAGTGGTGGGCAAGCTTTGAAATTCCTTCGTCATAGAATTCTGCCACCTGCGATCTCAGCCACTCGGTGGTGGACACCCGCATCACCTCGTCGTTGTCAAAGCGCTGTGTTGCTAGCCAGTTCTTCATTCTTGGAAACAAGTGAATATCACTAGGTGCAAGATCGTGACTATAGAGCGGATGAGGGAAAACCTCTTATTTGAATGATTTAAGGAGTTCTTGAGGCGTTTTGCCGTGTGAGGTCGGGCATGGTCATGCAAAAACAAAATTTTGGCCAACTTTCCTCGCCGCTTATTTTGAACTTTGCCAACAAAAACCGTATCACAGACGGCACCTCGCAACTGGCATAATTAATCTTCAATCGCGACGCACATTTTACATTTGAATGTCGAAAAAACGGGCAGTGTGGAAATGTTCCCTTTGATGGCTTCATGCCAACTGAGATGCCGTGCATGCAGATGCCCTGACTTCATTGCGAAGCCCAAGATTCAAAGTTCCGAAATAAAATTTTAAGTAAAGAAAAAAATCTATAAAATAATTAGCTGACACGGCAAACGTTGTTTTGCCATATAAACTATTCCTAGGATTATTTTAGTAGAAAGAAATGACTAACTTATTGTAAGTGTGTGAGGATGTGGTATAGGAGTGGAAGAGGCATGGAGCGCTGTGAACGATGCTGGAATATCAGGGGGGGGGGTAGGGGGGTCATAATCCCCCCATGAGGAATTTTTTGCCATACAAAATGTATATTCTTCACTCCCTTATCACACACATGCATAGGCGCACCCACGGAGGGGGCTATGGGGGATGAAGCCCCCCCCTAAAGGTGGGAAATTAGAAGTGAAAAGTATTGAAAATTGACACTAATGAGTTAAATGTTCTCTTTTTAAGAATTGTCTTCAAATTATTTCTAAATGTTTTCTTTTTAATAATTGTCTTCAAATTATTTCTAAAATACTTTTTACCAAAAAAGATGTTAGTTTTTAAATAAAAACTTACAGTTAGGGCATAAAACACGGTTAAACTTGGTTACAACATCACTGAAAAGATCGAATAATTATTTGATTCTAAAATGAGTTACATTGCTCGTGGGGTTGTGTTCTACGGGCAAGTCGACTGGCACAGAATATTTTGATGTTATAAGAGAGTTATAACTATAATTGAGGTCATTATAACCGAGCTCATCAGTATTTGTACCCTGCCCCCCCTAAACTAAAATCCTGGGTGCGCCACTGCACACATGCATGCATATATGTGAGTTTCAGTAGTCGTAACCCCCCCCCCCATGAAAAATTTCTGGCTACGCCCCTGTGGAATATAAAAATAACGCAATACCAAACATTTGTATTTTTAATTCATTGTAATTTATTTTTTAAATTTATATATATCACTAATTACAATAATTTTACTAAAAGATATCAATCCCTTAACGGAATAGTGAACAATATTTTTTGTCATCCCATCTTCAGCTAACACAAACAAACTGGATGGTTTGCCCACTCGAGAGCATGCCACGTAGTAAAGTTTTCCCACGCTAATTTTCAAATTTTATTAGAACATTTACAAACACTACAACCATCTTCAAAATGGTAACCGATAATTTAAATTACACAATACACATATACAGGCTTAGACTCTAGCCATTTACCAGGCGGCTAGCATCAGTACGGTCCTTTATATAATAATTTTTAAAATTCAATCTTTAGAAACAACGCGCACACTTATTTTATTTACTAGCCCGTGTTCTTTTAACGGCTCGCTCATTTATTCAAGCAGCGGGTGCGTTTATAATCTTTACTGCTCCCATGGGGGAAAAGCACATCCGCCACAGGAGTGGCGATGTTGCTGGAATAAATAAACTTTTTCAACTTAAATTAATGAGAGTCTTCAAATTTTAGTCTTGATAATGCATCAGCATTACTATGTTGACTGCCTTTCCGATATGTAATAGTCATGTTATAACGTTGCAGGGCTAAAGCCCACCGAGATAGCTTAGCACCATGGGGCGCACTTCTCGTTAAATACTTCAGAGGATTATGGTCTGAAACTATTTGAATTTCAGCTCCAAATATCCAGGTGTCAAATTTCTTTAATGCTTCCAGTACACAAAAGGCTTCTCTTTCAATGGTCGCCCACTTTATTTGACTCGTGCTTAGTTTTTTACTGAAAAATGCAATAGGTAATTCTTTCCCATTGTCATCACGTTGAGCTAAGCATGCCCCAATTGCAGTGGCCGAGGCATCTGTGTATAATTGAAAAGGTTTCTCAAAGTCTGGAGTGTGTAAGGAAGGCATTTTTATCAGTTCCTCTTTGAGCTTTGTAAATGCTTTATCCGCCTCCGAACTCCACGGTATCTTAATTGGAACGCTTTTCTTCGTCAGGTTTGTCAACGGTAATACGATTTGTGAAAACTGAGGTATATAGTCACGATAGTAACTAGCCAGCCCAATCAAACTTCTCAACTCTTTCTTAGTGGTGGGTCTTGCAAACTTTCGTATAATTTCAACCTTTTCTGGATCCGGGGAATGTTGTCCCGATCCAACTACATGACCTAGAAATTTCACATGGGGTTTTCCAAATTCGCACTTTCCCAAATTTACTGTCAGACCTACTTCCTACAAGGTCTTGAAAGCATTGTCTATATGAACCAAATGTTCATCCCATGTGCTAGAAAATATAGCCACATCGTCGATATATGAACGGCAGTATTCTCTATGTGCGATCAAAGCCTTATCCATTGATTTTTGAAACGTTCCTCCAGAATTTTTCATTCCAAAGGGCATGACATTCCACTGGTAATGACCTGAGTGGGTTACAAATGCGGTATAATGCTTTGAATTTTCCTTCATAGGAATTTGCCAGTATCCTTTGGTAAGGTCTATGACTGTAATAAATGATGCCTTTCCCACCTCATATATTAAGTCATTGGCTATTTTCATAGGGTACACGTCTGGTATAGTAAAACTATTTAATAATCTGAAGTCGACACATAATCTGACACTTCCATCTTTCTTGGCAACGCAAACCACAGGATGAGCCCATTCGCTATCACTGTGTTCGATTAGACCCAGGTCTAACAGTTCTTGAATCTGTCGATCCACTTCTTGTTGCAAACTAATAGGTATTCGGTATGGTTTAAGTCTCTTTGGTGTACAATCTCCTGTAACCCTAACATTCCATTCTCCTAACATTCCATTCAACCCTAACATTCCATTCTCCTGTAACCCTTCCATTTCAACCTTTACATAATGTGGTCTGGTAATCTGCTTAACGGTTCCGGGGCCGATCCAGGTATTTAAAAGCTTATGCGAAGATGACGGCCTCAATACTAAAACTTTATCGCCCACTGCAAATGACTTTTCTTTTGACCGGAGGTTATATCTAGAGACATATTCTTCCTGAGACTTCTTGCTGTTCTCAGAAGCGAATTCGTGAGCCCTTTTCAAACTCTCCACCAAGTTTTGCAAATATTCCGTAATTGGACGTGAGGCGGTCGTTGGAATCTGTCGTTCACCTGTCCAAATATCTTTTAACAACGCTAAAGGTCCTGGAGGTAATCTTCCATATACCAATTGATAAGGTGACAATCCGGTAGTGCTGTGAGGCACTTCTCTATATGCAAACATAAGATACGGGAGGTGAATGTCCCAATCTTTACCATATTCTTGTATAATTTTATTCAACATATCCTTCAGAGTTCTATTCCAGCGTTCGACTGCTCCCATACTCTCAGGATGTCCTGGAGTGGAAAAGCGAGGTGAAACGCCTAACAAGTTCTCAAATGCTTGAGTTAACTTGGAAGTAAAGTTTGTACCTTGATCTGTACAGATCATTTTAGGAAATCCCGTTTGGGTAAATATCTTCATTAATACATCACATGTGGTTTTAGCACTGATTTCTCTTACAGGAATGGCTTCAGCCCATCGGGTGCATAAAAGTACTGCACATATGATAAACCGATGTCTTCTTCCCGAAGGTGGTTCTAGTGGGCCAATACAATCTAAACTCCATACTTCGAATGGTATTTCAGGTCTGACAATAGGTTGTATGGGAATCCTATCTCGGTATGTCTCAACTCTTCTTAATTGGCATTCTTTGCAACTCTCACAAAATTTTTTAACGTCTCGTTTGATTGATGGCCAAAAAAAAATGTATATTTAATTCGTTCTTTAGTTTTCCGTTCTCCTAAATGTCCGGCTAATGAAATCTCATGGGCCATTTTAAGCACATCCGATCTCTTACATTGGGGTAGTACTACTTGTTTGACATCTTTCCCACATATTGTTTCGGCATGTACAAGAATACCATCTAAAACTTCATATGAATTTTGATGATTTTCTGCATGTTTCCAATATGGTTTTAACTGTTCGTCTTCCCTTTGGAGCTTCTGGAACGATGCTACAGTCTCAGGAACTTTCCCGTTCTTCTCTGCTTCAGTGTTTTCAGTACTTGTTTGTACATTTCCCGATACCAAGTGATTTATATACCTTTTGTCTTCGTCTTCAACTAAAATACTGCACACATCAGATTTTAATTCCATACCATTAAACAACTGTATGTTTTCTTTCATTAATTTAAATGCCGTATTACAGATTAACATATCGCATTTTAGTTTTCTAGATATACCACATATAACCGGTACTCTTCCATGTAACCCATCATTTATTTTTACATTCACTATTTTTAACGGAACTGTTTCTTCTTCTCCAAACGCTGAGTAAAGCTTTACAGTACCTTCACTCTTTTCTTCATGTTTCTGTATTAAATCATTTCGTATGACTGATATTTGTGCCCCAGTATCTACGATACCATTAAATGTTTTCCCTTCGCATTCAACTTCCAAAATCATAAGATTATCGCAATTACTTTTGAGTTTAAATTTATCTGATCTTCTCAAATCAACCCGTGCGGTGAGCATGCTCAATTTTTCTTCAGTGTTATCTTCTTTATTCGCGTCACTAATCTGCATTTGAACTAAATTGCTCTGTGCACGCTCTGATCTTCTGTTATGGAAATTAAGTGAATCGCTTTTATTTTTAAATCTCGGACATTTTGCGATCGCAAATGTTCACACGATCCGCATTCAAAACATCGATTCCGCTTCCTTTGTTCATGAAAATTTTCTTTTTTCCTATCTTGAAAATCATTTTCCTTTCGAGTCGTTGTATTTCGGCGACTTTCAAAATTTCCGTATTTTGACTGGTACGGGTTAATTGCCCAATTATCGTTTTCTGTTTTCGCAAGAGGACGTTCCTTGGCGAATTTTGGCTTCATTACTCTTCTTACATCATCATATTCATCTAGTTTTTCGGCCAACGTTATTGGGGATACAATCTCCGTCCATTCATCCATGAAATGTTCTTTTACTTCAAATGGTACCTTTCTTTTAATCTGATCAGTGATCATCAGATTTTTTAAATCTTCTAGAGATTTAATTTTTAACCCGTCAATCCACCCATCAAAATACGCTTTCATTTTAAAATAAAATTCCATCCATGTTCCTTCTGTGGACTTTTGATGTTTCATAAATAACTGTCTGAATTTCTCGGCGCTTAATTTAAATCTTTTTAACAGCATCTTCTTAATTTCATCGTAATTTTGCGCTACCTCTTCTGTTTCCCTAGCAATCAAACTGGAAACAGGAGTTGGCAACACCCCAATTAAATGCGCAACCCAATTTTCTTTATCGACGCCAAGCATCTTTAACTGTCTCTCAAACAACGTAAGAAATAAACAGATATCACTTTCCTTCGGATCAAACCTAGGCAATAATTTTTCTAAATTAGTTTTAACACCGCTTCCTTCCCGTACTTGGCTTCCCAACATCGCATTTTCTGCCATTTTTTCAATTTTCAATTTTTCTAATTCAAAAACTTTTTCTCTTTCTTTTTCTTCTCTCTCTTTCTGATCCTGTCTTTCCTTTTCTTCTCTCGCTTTCTGATCCTGTCTTTCTTTTTCTTCATTTCTATCAGCAATAATTCTAGCCAATATTTCTTTACAAAATTCTTCATCATAGTTTTTATCGTTCGTAATCAGATCACGTAACTTCACCATAGTAAATGTCGTATCAACCGTTAAACCCAGTTCTTCAGCAAGAACTATTAAATCTTGTTTCTTTCCCTTACCAAAAAACGCCATTTCAATTTTCAAATGCTAGTTTTTAGCTATGGTTACAAGTATATGTTTATATACGAATCAAGAGGATTCTTCAAGTAAATATGCCGGGACGGCCAACTATATATAACACCAACAGGGAAACTTCCTTCAAAACCTGCCAAACTGGCCACTAAACTTCAAAATAATGCAGATCAACTGTTATAGCTACGTACAAATACAGTTGCATGAAATTGATGAAGAAATACAGCTCTCACCTGAGCATTCTGTAGTATCGTATCCAATTCAATCCAATCCTGCCGACTACGCCAGTAAAGTTTTCCCACGCTAATTTTCAAATTTTATTGGAACATTTACAAACACTACAACCATCTTCAAAATGGTAACCGATAATTTAAATTACACAATACACATATACAGGCTTAGACTCTAGCCATTTACCAGGCGGCTAGCATCAGTACGGTCCTTTATATAATAATTTTTAAAATTCAATCTTTAGAAACAACGCGCACACTTATTTTATTTACTAGCCCGTGTTCTTTTAACGGCTCGCTCATTTATTCAAGCAGCGGGTGCGTTTATAATCTTTACTCACGTATAATAGTCCGTGTGAAAAACATGGTGTGTTCAAATCTAAGCCACAAACAGACAATAGTTTGACCTTGAGACTTATTGATAGTCATTCCATAAAACATTTTGTCCAAAAAATAAAATTTAAAACGGATGAATCTCTGAAACACTTTCAGATTTTAAATACGCACTATAGTGTTATATATGAAAATCGTATCATAATTTATGCGTCGTACTTATTTTTCTTCCTTATTCCATTAAGTTGGAAAGTGTATCATTATTCATGACTGTGCTGTATTTTTCTTTCTTGTTTCGTAAAACCCATCTTTGGAATCGAAATCCATCTTTAAATTGCCTACTAAAACTATTTTACAATCTTCGCCAAGTATATTACAACTATACTTAATCGTTTTATATATTGTTTCGAATGTGCATCATAATCCATGATAATACCGTGTTTGTCTTAGCACCCTAGTGCTAAAAAATCTATTCAATCAATTCTGCCATACAGAGGAAAATGATAACTGTAAGTGCTCATATAGACTCCTGTTCGCATAATGTTGTTGCTGAGAATTGCATCAATTGTTGTTTGGCCCCTAGTGATGAAATGTTTTGGATGAGTGCGTACAGGAAAATCTAAAGTATCCATTTCAGTAATGAAATCGGATCCTTGATCGGAATTTAATTCTATGTTAAAGTCTCCTACTAAAACAGTCTTACCATCCTACTCCTTCAGCAACGTTTCGAATATAGCGTCTAATTTATCTTCATAAGAAATTCGAGGACTAGCATATGTAACTGCAAATCTCACTTTATCTTGAATATACGCAATGAACATTTGAACACCATTGATCTGACTCGTGTAGGCACGGGTAAAGTGTTTCATATTCTTTTTATAAAGTTTTCCTCTATAAAAATCATAACTCCAGATGGCTTTCGTTTTGGAAACCACTGTCTATCCGTTCGACCAAAGTGAATCCTGGTATTTGAAAATCATCTGAAGGGATAGTCCATGTTTCTGTTAGCAATATCAAATCACTCTGCAAAAAACATGAATAAAACGGAAAAGTGACCCCGGCGCCCTGCGTAGACAAAAATCCCGTGCTTGAAAGAAATAGCACCCGAGTGCCAAAAATGAAATAAAAATTAATTAACTAACCGAACGTAACAATCCAAGGCATAATCCGGAAGCAATACCGCAAGAAATTGGCCCTGTGTGCACAATGAAAATGTGCTAACGGAATGATTTCGTTAGTGCCATACTTCTTCTCAGCTGTCTCGGCTTCTGATCCCAAAGAGCGGTTCAGAGGGAAAAATTTCCGTTCGCGTGTGCGATTGATTCAAGACTGCCCTAGTAGCAATAGTGAGTTAAATCGGAGGAGCACGAGCAATGGCCGATCACGGCTTTTCATCCAAAAAAGGGGAAATTTCATCGGCAACTGGTACAAAATATCCGCTCGGGGGGCCATAAAGCCGATCATCGTTCCCCGATGACTCTGATGAAATAACGAAAAGAAACCGATAAACTGTTTAAAATATATTTTTTAATAAAAAAAATACGACTGGCAGGAAATTTTTCAAAAAATGTCCGTTCTGTTTATTATGTTTTCGTTTTTTGTATGCTAAATTTCCGTTTTTCTGAAAAAAAAAGAAAAGAAATTCTTCCTCCCCCGGGCTCGAACCCTGAGCGTACTGATTCCGAGATAAGCGCGCTACTCCTAGACCATCGAATCTTGTCATGAATAAGGCAAAGTGTGAAGTACCGGTTATTTTAGTCTCAGATTGGGATTTTGGGTGAAATTTTGGCAAAGTTTTGTTCAGCTATTATTAATAATAGTCAAATTATTCGATTGGTAAGAAATTAATTTCACTTTTTACCAATGTATGTAAGTAGCAACAACATTCATAATTAATAATTAAAAAACAATATTGCCAATTGTATAGGAATTTTAGTGTGATTTTAACTTTCATATCTCTTGGATAACTTTTAAAAATTAACTGATTTCTCTTCTTGCTGTTTACATTAAAGAGGTTTCAAAAGAGTTGCTCATTGTAATGAAGTTTCCGTTTTTCTTATAATGCAACTGACGCTCAAATAGATTTCCTTTTATTTTTTTAAAAAATTATTTAAATATTACAAATGATTTTTATATAATACTAGGGGCCAAGGCCCCCCAGACTCGCTACGCTCGCTTTTCGTATGAGGCATTCGGCCCCTAATAAGGCTTATTCGTAAAAAAGACATAATTTCAACAGACCACCTGGAGTGCGGACTCCGCTTACAATCGCTGGAAAAATTATTGGCATTCCTCAGAAACACAATGATATTTAATGTTGCCATTCAAAAATTATATTAATTAGGAGCGAAAGAGTAATACAATCAGAACATCTGTTTCAGCTGTATTTTTAATAATGTAAAATCTATTGGACTCCTTGCGAATTTGCCACCCATGGCGATTTTTCATTATTTGGCGACTTGCGTACATTTAAAAGCTACGGAACAGATAGAATAGCTTGCCACCAATGGCGACTTTTCATTATTTGGCGATTTACACATGCTCACAACCTATAATGACTGTTCATTTAAGGTTACCGGAAAACCGTTATCCATATTTTCATTTATATAATCGTTTGCAGATTGGTGTACTTAGTACCACGAATTTTACCATCTCGTCGCGCTAGCAAACATCCAAAGTGTACTATAACTGCTATAATGGCATAGTTAACGCCGCCAAATATTTCTATTGGTAGCAAATAATCTAGCTGCACTGAACCGGGTTTAAAATAATTTGCATTTTAATTATTTTTCATATTCAAGATATTAGTTATTCTGTTTTGGAAAAACGAATAATCGCTCATTCTAAACTCCTGTTATCTAAGCGAACTTACTATTTGAAAATTGTCAACTTTGTGTAACACATTTTGAGTTACTTATTTCATATAGTTTTTATTTTGGCATAAAATGGGTGTAATTCTAACTCATGTTTGTAAATTTCACGCGATTCTAGATACCAGTGGCGGCCGGTGGTTAAAAATGTTAGTGCAGCCGGAAACATAGGAGCCCCCCCCCTCCCCCTTCCTCCAGACAGGAATGGAAAATCTTTGTTACTGAATTCGAACGCTGGCTGATTAAGCCCTCCCTGAAGGAAAAAAAAAAAAAAAGGAAATTACATAAAAAATGTAAGAGATCCTAATTTACTTCCATAAAATGGACATAAATTCCAACTAGCCGCTCTTATCCTCAAAATTGCATTAATCCGTGTCTGATTCGAAGTTTCCTTAGAATTTTCTTTTGTAATGATAACATGAGAAGAAAAGTAAAAAAGAGAAAACTTACTTATTCTTTATAAGTCAAATCAATCCTCCCTACTTTTTAAACTTGCGAT